>JAWXCT010000106.1:0-29709 GCA_034509035.1 Saxispiralis lemnorum
CCAGGAGGAGGGTGGTGATGGGGACGCTGGCGGCGGTGGCGGCCCAGTGGAGGGGAAGGCGGGAGTCTAGGTCGACGAGGGTGAGGAGGGTGGGGTTGGTGGTTAGAAGGGAGGCAACTTTTTCCGCTGTTTAGAGGTGGGGAGTTAGTGGCGGGGTTGGTTGGGGGGGCAGGAATGAACGAGGCGTACTTTGGCCTTCGCGGCAGGCCGCGTGGATGGCGTATTTGGCGTTTTGCTCTTCGAAATCCATGTTGATATTGAACTCCCAGGTTGTGAGTCTCGACGGTGGACGCGAGATTGTGACGTAGCGTTTGGTGCTCTCCAAGCCGTTGTTGTCTTCCATGTTCGAAGCTCGGATCCAAGCAGTGAGGTGGCGGCTGATCAGTTTCCTTGGCAGTCTTGACGGTCACGTGATAGCTGCAGCCATCAATTGACCATCAGCAAGCTCACTGTTCCCTTCTCATCTGTGCTCACCCCATCCCCGCCAGAGTGCACGCGCAACGTCTTTCGATAGAACGAGTCGACCACCTTTAGTGCAGGCGAAACCCATCTCTCCTCGTCGGCCCGCTTCTCCTCTTCAGCCTTGTCATGCATCACAAGGTCATATTCCACCCGGTGTCGACTCAGCGGTGCCAAGCTCAGCTTCCTGTATTTCGGTCCGCCGAAGGCAAAGTCCTCGCTCGCCTCCATGGTCAGCGCGAAAGTGAGGAAGTGCGTCGAAGGATTCTCGACGTGGTATTCGAGAGTGACGTCCGCGTACGCTGCGGTCTCGGCCGAGCGTGTGCACAGGACCCGGGGCTCTGAGACTGGAAGCGTGAGGCGAGGGACGGGCAGCTTGGTGGTTATGGGCTTGGAACTCTCCGGGATTGACCAGGTCACGACGAGGGTGCATTCGATTGCTGTTGGTCTCCGGTCGTCGAGCGAGTGCTTCTGCGTCTGGACCTCGAAGCTGTACTTTTCCAGAGCCTCGGCGTCAAGTTCGCGCTGCGCCACATCCTCACGTGAATGCACGTTGACATCGGTGTCTCCGACGATCTCGTCCAATTGGACTTGCGCATCCCTCAGCACGACTTTATCGGCAGCCAGAGAACGCACCTGGCTGCTCAGGTGCCACAGCTGAGGAATGCCACCGTCCATGTCCTCCGCACTCACGACTTTGGGGTCAAAGTAACTCGGCCACTTTCCAGGATATAGCAGCGGTCCAAAGTCGTGTCGCACTTCGAAGGGAGCCACGAACTCAATGTCACGGGCGAGGCTTTTTTGAAGTGGGGTCTCTTTGTCAGACGAGAGGCGGTAGTTCGCACTGATGGACATTGTGGTGGCCAAGGGGTTCGACGGTGCTGTGATGAGCAGTGTTTCCCGGTATGATGACTTTGGACCCAGAGCCGGCAAAATCTTTGCGACAGGGGTGTTTGACACCTTTGCAACGCCTTCGTCCAGGCCTTCAATTTTGTTCTGAACAGAGGGCCCCCATCTGATGTCCAAAACTTGACCACCTTCCGTGCGGACTTCGGCCTCGATAAGTCCCTCGACCTCCTGGTCCTCACCATTGAAAATCTCAACCTGGAGCTGCACAGTCTCGTCAGTGAAAAGCTGCCGCCTCAGTCCATGCAGCAAGATGTTCACTTTCGGCGGCTTAGGCAAGACTGTCACGACCGTAGGCTCGGGATTTACCAAGGCCACGTGTTCCAGCGCGTCACCTCCCTTGTTGTAAAGAAAGCTAGAGCGCAGCCGTTCGTGATCGGTGAAGGTGTGCTGAATGGTAAGGTCAGGGACAGCAAGCTCAAAAGATGCACGCTCTAGCTGAAAGATTTTCGCTTCGCGGAAAATGATCGAAAATGCCACAACGCGACGTTCCCCTGCTTTCAAATGCACGTTTGCTTCAATATTCAGAGAACCGTCAGATCCTTCTTTTGAAGAGGATAAATCCACTAATTCTTCCGACTCCGCGGCCTTGTGGGTGATGTTTACAACCTTGGTAGGCCCGACCTGCAAAATGATGCGAGCAACGGGCAGCATTCCAGCTTGTTCCCTGGCATGCCATGTCAGCACAACTTGGCAATTGAGTGGCTCTCCAACACTCGTCTCTTTACCACCGAAGGCAAAAGCGATGCTCAATGGGCTGAGCTTGCTCTGATCTTGATAGCTCAATAATAGAGGTGCTCGGCCAATACACTCCAAGGTCTTGCTGGCGTTGGACAAGTTTGTCCCCTGCTCGCCAAGGAGCGAAGAGGAGAGACTCAGAAGCTCATAAGATGCGCCTGCGAAAGCTTCAGCGCTCTTTTCGTGCTCGGCGCTGCTCTTTAGAGCCAGTAAAAGTCGGGCGAACATGGCATTCCATGATTGCTGACGCCAGCTAGAGTGCTCCCACAGCGGAAGCAGAAACTCCATCGCTTTGTCCCACATGGCCGTGTCAATATAGTCCTCGGCGAGCTCCAAGCGCAAAGACTCAGTCAGCCTGTGTTGGCCCACCTCGTCAAAACGGTCGACAGCAGCGCCAACAAGTCTAGCAATCTCCCCCATGTGATCGTAGTTACATTCCTGGTGGGGCTCGGGGACGAGATAGTAGTCGTAGCTCCTGACTCTGCTCGCGACTGCAGACGCAGGAGACTGACCAGGGGGTACGAGATCTTCCTCTGGCAGAGCCTTCGCTTTTGCTCGCCGGCAGCGCATGCTTTGTGCTGCTAGCCGGAGCCAGTATCCGGCATGATGCAAGTAGTGAGTGGGCTGCAGGCGCTCTGTCGTAGCGAATGCTTTCTCAGGGTTTGAATACGATGGCGGTGGAGGCAGCTCTGCAGCGCCCTCCAGCTGCGCGCTTGGCTTTTGCAACCCAGAGCGTTGAATTAGCTGGGCCATAACTTCCGCCCATCTCGCTTCCCATGCGTCCCACCCGTACGTCTGTGAGCCTTTGCCGCGGCGATCAACCAAATCTTGTGTTCGGACCTTGTAGTTGTACCAAAATTGCGCAGCTGCCGTGGTAGACGAGACCCACACATGGCATCGGACGATGCGCAACGCGAGGACATCGCAGAGCAACCGCGTGTGATTCCATCTTGGCGACCAGCTGGGCGTCGTTTCAAATTTGCCTTCTGGACTGAAGAGCTCTTCCATGGCCGCGTAGTAGTGTCGTTCGGCCATATCCATCTCTTGTCGAAACTCTGCGAAGACGCCCATCTTTATCTCATAGCGGGCATTCCACCCCGGAGTGGCCAATGTCTGCGAGCCGGCAGGAGCGGAGGCAGAAGGTGAAGGCGCCCTTCGCGACTTCTTCCGCCGAGCGTGTTTCGTTAGGTCCCTGTAATGCTCGACGCACACGGACTGCAGCGACATCATCACGGCTTGTACGAATGTGGTAAGCTCTGCCTGCGACGATATAGGCGGCATGAAGAAAAATCCCGTTTTGGGGTCCAAGTTGGTCGCGCGTCGGATCGAAGCCAAGCGGTCTTCTAACTCAGGAGCATGGACTATACTCTTGTCGCTCAACAAGATAGCAGCGAATCTCGTTCTGAAGCCTGACCGGTTCAAAGCCGTGCGAACGGCATTGATGTCGGTTTTGATCTGATCATCCTTACTGCTGTCGCCAGATGCTGAGATGGCGAAGAACGCTAGGAAGAGACATGGCACCTGAACTTGGTGCTTGACCAACCACAGCGGTGTAAAAATGCCATCAGGGAAAATCGGCGACGTTGGAGAAAGCGGTGACAGAGTAGAATGTAGCTCCGTACTCCGGGGAGGATTGGAGCTTGGATCCTGGAAACCATCTGCAGAAGGAGCCTGTGGTAGGGGTGCGGCTTTACGCGGTGGGAGAGTGCAAGTCTGACCGCACTGATCAGCAACAAAGTCGCCTCTATGAGACACCACAATTCCGTACCTACCCTCCCGATCGGCTTCATTTGGTACTTCAGCGTCCCTGACGGACCTGGCATTGCCGATGCGTTCCAAGGCTGGTCGCGACCATCGAACCGTAGGAGCTGTTGCAGCAGCTTGCTTGCTCGTTCGCTGTCGCATTCTGGTGCTTCAATACCAATCTTCGTCCCACTTTCTTGTCGCTCCGCGGCAGCAATGTAGCTCCCATCATTACCTTGTTCGCCCAGTCCTGAAAGAAAGACAAGCGGCAAATTATGCTCGGTATAAGGGAGCGGGTACGCCTCCATAGCTTTCGCTCGTTGCGGGAGCTGCGCTGGCACACTTCGAAGCAACCCGGAACTCAAAGGCCAAAACTAGCCAAATCCTCAATTCTTCAGCTTGACGAGGCTTCCATACCTGAACCGTAATAGTATCCGTGTTGAATACGCGTTCGAGACGAGATGAGGTTGAAACTGTGGCTTTGCGTTCGCGACGCTTGCCAAGATGTGGCGGCGCGAATCGGACTTCAGCTTAATGGGACGGGAGCTTCTGTGTTTGCAAGGACACATTGCCGTGATGGTGAGTCCATGGCAGTGACAGTACATGATCTTCTCCCAGATCTCGCGGCGATCTGGTCCCCACCGCATCGCCGTCTTCTGCCTCTATCGTGCCTTGCTCCGCCAAAGCGGCGCATCGGAGCTGCCAGCGGAATCGCGCCAGGAGCTTCGCAATCTCATCCGGAATCGCTTTCGGGGCGCTACGAACGAACTTAGTGTGCGAAGGCTGAGAGTCAACTTCGAAGCTGGGTATGAAGCTATCGATCATCTCGATGCCGCCGCAGCTGGACAGAGCGAGAGCAAGAGCTATCTTCTCTCCCTCCTAGCCCGCGCCCCTGCAGAAGCTAAACAGCCACCACCAGCCCTCAACCATTTGAGCACAAAAGGGCGGATATCCGATTCCATCGTCGAAAGACCGGCCGCCCTCTCTCTCTTCGATCGGCCGTTGCCTAAGGAGAAGCTTTCGGGGAAGCGACATGTGCCAGTTCTCTTCAACGCTAACGGCATACCGGTTTTGCGCTTGAAGAAGCCGCAGCCGCGCAGTCTGTCGCGCTTCATTGTGCAGCGAGTGAAGCAGCGGCAGAGAAGACACGACCTTCGTCACAAGCTGAGCGACGACAAAGATCTGGCTTCTCAGGAAGATCATTGGGATCGCCTTACAGCGCATCTACTACCAAAGGATAACAGTCCCCAGGCCGGGTTACTGTGGAGTCGTGCGCCGTACGGGGCTATGAAAGACGTGCAGAGGCTTATAGAAGAAGAAAAGAACAAGAATCAAGCCATGGCGAGGAGGATGCAGGAAGTCGTGGATCGGGAGAAGGAGCTGTGGGCGGCCGAGAGAGACGAGAGAAGGAAGGAGTCAAGGAAAATAAAGCTTCCAAAGAGGAGCTCTGGGAATGAGGGTGATGAATCGTCTCCCGAGAACCATAAGCTACCGGATCGATCGCCTCAGACGCAATCGCCATGATTTGCCCTGAAAGATACGACTGAGCCGCTCATTACTGTTCCTATTATGACTCTCGGTCGTTGCTCTGTTTGGATGGGCATCAGTTTGGCCGGTTCCACTGAGCGATCAGCATCCTGGCCCGCAGTGAAGCCCACATGCTCGCTCTTGCCGCATGACCTGAAACCAACATGTCACCCAGCTCAGGGGCTTTCCCATAAAGCTTGTGGCTTCGGAGCCCTTCTCACATAACCTCACTGGGATCCAATCTTCATCAGCAATGCGCCAATACTCTCATTGTACCAATATCCACCGCAACAATGGGGAAGAAGCGCAAGAGATCGAGCGGCGAAACCAAAAGGGCAACTCAAGACCAATATCCTGCGCCCCTTTCACCCCCCAAACCCTCGGAACGTCCGCCAGCCTCTAACGCAGGCTTCAGCGTAAGTGCAGCGCAGCGAACGACAGATACCAACGGCCTTTGATCCGCACATAGCTTAGGCAATCACACCTTGTTCCTCTTGGTCGGCGCAGTCCGCGAACTCGTCAAAATGCACACGGATTTATTTCCTTGCAAGGCTACCGAATAAATCACCCGACAAAGCGAAGGGCAAGAGCTCTTCTGACTGCCCAGTGTCGACGTCGAGATCTTCCGCATTTACCGTTTGTGGCTATACACCTCGAAACTATGTTCGACGAGCGACGACGACCAGCTGTCGCCTGACCACGGCCGCTCCGCCACGCACTCCGAAGGGGAGTGGACCAAGCTTGCACCCTGCCACGTGCTAGCCACAACCCTGGGCGATGAGCGTTTCGCCAACGCCGCTATCGACGCGCTCTTCGACAAGATGCGCGAGATGGATTGATTCCCTACAGGCCTGGCCACTGACGTCTACACGGACACCGAACCGAGCAACATC
The DNA here is from genome assembly GCA_034509035.1 of Saxispiralis lemnorum. Taxonomy (NCBI): domain Eukaryota; kingdom Fungi; phylum Ascomycota; class Dothideomycetes; order Mycosphaerellales; family Aeminiaceae; genus Saxispiralis; species Saxispiralis lemnorum. Next base: position 6,267 of record JAWXCT010000106.1, read on the forward strand.
ACGCAAGCTCATCGTCGATCTGCATGTCTGGTGCGGTATGGGGACCTGCATTCGTGAGCCGCACGAGGATGCGGAGAATCCTGCTCAGTTTCTGGGGAATATGATTTCGGGGCTGGCGGCAGTGGGGATGTGGGTTTACAGTGATGATGTACTGGATCCTTGGAATTGGGATCTCTGCGATTACCGCGAGCACGAGGTCACGAGGAGGTGCGAGAGGAATTTGGAATGAGAGGTGGCAGTGCTTTGGTCGAGGGCAGCGCGCGTTTGCACGGCCGATGAAGTTTATGATTAGAAGTCCCCGATGCAGTAGCAGCGGCTGGACTGCTTCGCTCAGTGAGGAGACGGGCCCAGAGCATTGTGATTCGAGGCATTCCTAGAGAGCTCGAAGCCCCGGTCCAACTCAATCCGGCCCCTCTTTCCCATCAAGCCCCATCTCCCCCATGGCATGATCCAGATCTTGCACAGCGTTAGTGGCAGCTGGTCTCGCAGGCCTCCTCTTCTTCTTTTTCGTCCCACCCATCGACGACGGTGCCTCCTTGATCCACCTTGCGATCGCTTCTGCGCGGTCCGTGGAGATGGGGTACTCCCTCCCGTTCTCATCCTGCGCCCAACGCTTTGGTGGTGGTGTCTTCTCGGCATCCTCGCTCTTCGCTGCCTTGCCGTTCTTCTCGCTGGTCCCATTAGTGGCACTCGATGTCGAGGGCAAGGGGGGTCGCTGTGCTTCTCTGTCTTTTAGCGGGCCAGAGATCCCTTGCTCGTCCTCGACAGCGCGACGCTCACGCGCGCGCACGGCCTTCTGAAACGAGTCTTCGTCCACCACCCTATCGTCAGAGAGCGCGTCAATGATGCTCTCTTGCTTGATGCGCTCACGCTTCTGGTCCGGCGTCTCCTCCTTCTTACTCATGCCGTTCTGCCGGCGTGTCATGGCAGCGGAACCGCTCTCTTTCGCCCAACCGCCGGCCGCGTCGGGCAGCGGCGCGGGCGCGCAGAGTTTTTGCCAGGGCACTTCGAGGCCGAGCCAATTGTTCGCGCGGCGGAGGACTTCGATCCAGTCGGCGCGAGCGGGGCTGCGAGCGGCTTGAAAGATGGGGTAGCCGTCGGCGATGCGTGCGAGGCGGGCGGCATTGTGGGAGTGGCGAAGAAGTTCGGTCGGGGAGGTTTGGAGGAGCGCGTGCGCGAGGAGGAGCGAGTGCAGCGCGTCGGTTAGGAGGGGGTGATAGGTGATGGCTTCGCGGCTGCCAAAGGCTTCGTTGATGGTTTCGTTGTTGAGCATGGCTGTTGTTGTCTCCTTGCTGGGGAAGGGGGGGAGATCTGCAGGAGCTTTTTCGGCAAAGAGGGCGCTCGCAGGGTGGATCTTGGGCGAAGGGAATCGAGGCCACCCGTCTTCGCCACGTTCGAAGGGGTCGGATTTGGGCTTCTGGTGTTTGACGATGGCTGAATGGAGTGGGTTGCTATTTTGTTCGCGTAATGCAGCGTCGCTGGTTTCCGAGTCCGAGTCGTTGAGCTCGATCAGTCGATTCTTGGCTATCGGCGTCTGTGTTTTGGTGCCGTTGGCAAGGTCGTAAACGCGTCGCATGATTTCATTCGTAATTTCGTATGGAAGTCCAGGGGTGTAGTCGAAGTGCGAGAGGAAGGAGGTGTAATCTTTCAGAGCTCGTTTGGCATAGGTTTTAACCTTTTTGCGCGCTTCAAGCCGAACGGCGTGTGCTTTGGGGTCTAGACCATCCGTCTCCCCATGTTCCTGCGCTGCCTGAAATTCCTTCAAGCCATCCAGAGCCGCATGCACACTCTGGCAAGCAATTGTCAGATGTACTCCTGCGCGATTGAACAGTAGCTGCATTTCTAGACTCTGCGGCTGCTCCTCTTCCTTCAGATGTGGTACCGAGCGCCAATCTCGATAGCTCTTATTCCAAGCATCCTGTTCCTCGCGCATCTTGCTGGCCAACTCCAATGATTGCTGATTCGGCTTGTGAGTGCGCTTCAGCTCTTCAGTGATGCGCAGTGCAGAGGTCAAGTCCAGAGCAGCCCCCTCCCATTGTTGCTTGAAGATCTGCACTAACGCTCGGGTCCTAAGAGGAGGCGCCTGTTGGTCCAGTGGCAGTATTGAGATGATCTCGCTCAGCGGTTCCAGCGGGGTATATTGCTCCATAGCCCTCGAGGGGATCTTCTCGTGGAAGAAGTGCACATACTTGGCGTCTTGAACCCGAGTCAGCAGCGTCCTTCGACTCCAGTCACAAGCAACGAGCCTTTGCAACCCACCAGTATTGCCCTGCTCCCTCTTCAAGACGTGGTTCGCGACATCCTCCACTGTGCTCGTCGCTTGCATCGTCGCCACACTTGCCGCCACCTCGTCCGCCTTAAAAGCCTCTGACAACAACTTGACCGCCTTCTGCCGGATCTTGAATATCCGCTCTTTGCTCAGCTGGCTGCCCGGCCCTCCCCCTGCGCCAAAGTAATCCATTCGACCATTCATGGCCGTGTTGCTGATTCCAGTGGAGGCGCGCACCGAGTCTTGCGCCGCCTCGTCGACTGCTTTGCGGATCTTGACAACATCGTAGAAGACGGCGGGATCAACCAGGCGTGGGGCCGGCATGGTGAAGTTCTGGTGCGCGAGCGAGTCGAGGATTTCGGGCGGAAGTTGGAGCCATGGGCCGTGGAAAGAAGAGATATATCGCCAATGCCTAGAGTGTCGTCAGGGTGTGTTCTACAATGCGCGCGCAAAACAGTATTACACTATGGTACTTGGACTCGAAGGGAAAAGCAGGGTCACGTACGTACTTGTTCCTGCAGATGATAAGACTCGAGCCGTGAGGATCTGGCGCGGGCGCTGCCGGTTGCGCGACCCCTTTCTTCTTCGCCATAGTGGTCAGGAAAGTTGCGACAGTAAACACAGAGGAAGAAGAAGATGGGAGCGAATCAATCGCATCCAAAGATTCTCGAGGGATGTACACACGCTTAGGTAAGCATGAACCACGTGGGGAAGCCGCGAGCGGAATTCACTCTCTACGCTCGGACGTGGTTCGCCGCCTGCAACGGGACGTCCTACCGCATTGCCGGGAGGCCAAGAAACAACATGTCGGCACTACCGCACACTTCGACCAATCCTGCCACCGAGACACCTTCCACCTCGGAGACTGCGTTCGGCGTAGCTACCGACGCAAACCTGGCGCCCGGCGACACCGCCTCGGCGGATGTCGACCCGGATAAGCAGGCAACGCACGGGGATGAGACGGCCAAAGAGCAGAAAGGAAACGCGGAAGACCTAGCACAGAAGGTGTTTGCGAAACGAGATGCGGCAGACAATGGAAAAGACGCATAAAGAGCGCGAATGGTCGACCGAGGCGTCTGCCGTCGAACCTCCGTAGAATGAAGGCCATCAGTTTCAGCCGCACAACGGGTCCATCGATGACCGGACTTGGGAGGTTGAAGAGATCCTAAATTTACCTAAACACCATCCATTGCACTCCATTCACGAAGGAATCCTGTGACCCACCTTCCAGGATTTTCAAAGCAAAAGGACATTCGCGTGTTAAACTCTCACGACCAAGCTCGTGGGCATTTTGATCTCACTCGGGGGGCCAAAGTTACCATCGATTTCTTGGCAAAATTCACTTCTTAAACGGCCCTTGGTGCAGTGGTCGGCCCCGCGTTCGTGCCCGTTGAATCCTCCACAACAGGTGTATCTGGAGGGCCGACGACGGTGGCGGCATCGGCTGGGATCGAAGTTGCCGCATCCCCGAGAGGCGTAGGACCTGATGCTCCGAATCTCGAGATTTTGCTCCAACCGTTGACCGTAGAGGCAGCATGAGCGACATCTGGACACGTCCTGGTAGTCGTATCAGCGGCATGAGGTGTCCGAAACGGCAGAGAAGAGAACGACGCTGTGGTTGGACGCGCATCATCCATTTGAGGCGCCCCGCCGGCTGGTGCCGTCGTAACGAAATATGGCGACTTCGTGTACGTGGCCGAGTAGTCGCTTGCTCCAGTGTCGGTGTCCGTGTCGACAGCCGAGGTGCTCTCAGCCGGGGTAACGCCTTCAGGAGATCCACCACAGGGTGCTGTCTGAACGGGTTGCGGCGGATCCATGGTCATGCCTACGGAGATGTCCGCCCTGAATCCATGATTGTACCCACTCGAAGCAGCTGTGACTTGTGGCTCAACATCAGTCGGAGGCGGTCCATCACCTAGCAGTGTGTGAACCGAAGGCGATAATACCGTACAGGTAGATTGGTGGTAGTCGTCCGTACTTGAGTCAAGTTCGTCACTAGCATCCGGGACTGCAGCTTCGGGTGCAACAGCCTCGGGCATAGACGCCGCCGCGGGTGCTGTCGGAACCGGAGCAGGGGGCATCACGCCAGGGTCGACGTAGGCTGGAGGTGTCCCAACACTCGTGGTTTTGAATGCAGATGTGGGTTTCGCAAACGGCATATTGTCAACCGCAGGTGTTGTGATCGCTTCTGATGCAGACGGTGCGCTTAGTTCTTGTGTAGCTGCGGATGTGGGGGACGTTATTATCTGCTGAGAGTTGACTGAAGGGACGTTGCTGGTAATGGGCTCAACGATCGACGGGAGCACCACAGGCTCGACAACTGAAGGCGTTGCCATCTCACCGGAGCCCGAATGGCTAGAGCTGGCGACTGGAGTCCCCGCATCGCAGGGCGCCTGCGACTCTGGAAGCGTATTCACCTTGGATACCTGGCCTTTCCCCATCATTGACGCGAATACGAGAGTCAGCTTGTCGTCAGCCTTTTCCAGCAGCCTTTCGATGTCGGCCCTCGTGATGCTCCAATCGCCATCTTGACCAGCGTTTCCCAAACCGTAGCCCGCGACGTTGAATTGGATAGTTTTCTCTTCTCCATCAATCGGGGTGAAAATGACATTCGCGTCTGCACCCTTCTCCTTGATGAGCTGAAGCAGCTCATCAACTCTTGAATCCACAATGTGCGGCGCCGCATGACCCGGAACAACACCAGCAGCCGGACCCGGAGTGGCAGAAGCGATCGCTGAGCCACCTGTGACAGTCTGAACTTCGGAAGGTGCCTCGTTTGTTCCAGTCCCGGAAGGCAGATGGTCAGTCTGTGGAGCCATGAACCCAGTGCCGCCTACACTTGCAGAAGCGTCCGCCGTCCAGCTCATTGCCGTCGAGTTGATCCACATCAGTGTCTCAGCCCGTGCACCCAAGCTAAGCGCAGTGTGTATGCCCAAGGCTGCCGTGCCATAGCTTGCAGCCGTGGCCGCGGCCTGCGCAACCGAATCCAGCGACGACCAGAAAGCGCGAGCTTCACTCTTGGCGAAGAAGGAGTGGGTGCCGCTCGCTCTGGGAGCTGTTGTGAGGAGGCCTGAGTGGCTGCGCGAGTGTCGGGTTGGCGAGGAAGTCGTGGCGCTCGCTGTGGCGTGCTGCTCGGCTGCTTCGCGGATGAGGCTTAGGAGGAGGGAGGTGTTGATTGTGGCGGAGCTTTGGGAGATAGTGGTCGAGATGCTTCCGGTGTACGAGGTGGAGAAGGTGGTGTGGGCGGGAGACGTGTGGGACGGATAGGCTACGGAGTTCGAGGTCGTGAGAGGGGCGCTCTCGGCATCCATAGCGTGTGAGGGTCTGCCAACACCCACCGCAGCAGGGTCCCAGTCCGACGACGTCCAGGGTGCACGATTTGCGAGCTGTTCATGTCCGCCCGCAGTAGTGACCCAAGCACCAGCGGCGCCGGGACACGTGGTGGCGGGATGCGCGGAGACGAAGGAGGCCTCCTTCGGGTCGTCTGTCCACGTTGCTCCGAAGGCTTGGGAGGCACAGGAGTCGCGGGATGAGAGGCAGCCGTTTCGGGAAAAGCACTGCTCGAATTCGTCGTAGCCCGATTGGACTGGGCCGAGCTTGCGCGGTTGAAGCACGCTGAAAGCCGCTTGGGCAGTGGACATTGTGGAGGAAGACAGGTTATGAATCGAACGGGGGAGCGTTAGAGGATCAGTGGTGGCTGTTTGTGGCTCGGTTTGGAAGAAAGAGGTCGAGACGAGGCAGGTCAAAAGGCGATATTCTTATGCTACCTGCGAACGAAGCATCTGGTGGAAGCATGTGAACGGACAACACGTGGTGGTTGTGTTCCAAACGCCGGCTTCTGAGGAGCAAGATTGCGCGCAGAAGGGTCAAAGTGAGCTCGATTAGACGGATCTCCAACCTCTTGTGTCCTCTGAAGCAGATGCGTGGAAACACGTGCTGCTAAGTATTTCCGACAACGGCGAGCATGCTCTTTTGGAGACGCGTGTGCAGTCCTCGTGACAGAGGCCTGAACGGTGAACGGGGCTTTCAAGGGATGAATGCTTTGTACGAAACAAACAGACGAAAGTAGTCAAACGGTATAAGCCTACTTCCACTCGTGCTCGGAAGAACAAACGTGTTCTAGTGTGCTGACGGAATCCCCATTCTAACGCCTGGCAAAAGTGAAGTGCCGACAAAGCGCATCGGGGTCAAGCTAGGATACGTAGTTGCTGTTCATATGACGAGGCTAACCACAGTCGGGATCTTCTCATTCGATGCAGTAAGAGTGCCTGTATTGTCTTTGCTTCAGTCAGCTTCTGACGATCCGTCGCTACATCGTAAACACATCTTAGACGTGCGTTATTGGTGCGCATCCAAAGCCTTCAGACTTGCCTTTACGACGTCATCAGCACGCCCTCGTCTCACGCCGCCTGACCACAGCCGTGTGAACGGGCTAGATCAGCGAGAGATCGAGAAGAGCGGCCTCGGAAGTATCTATAAGAGCGTTGCCGTACGCCCCCAAAGAAGATGCGCACGCGGCAACAGCTCGTCATCATCAGGCCGATGAGCTTGAGACAGGGAAAGATGTTAATACATACCTGGGCCAAATTGACTTAGGAGAGCGGCGTCGTGCCTTTCGTTTTGCCCGTCTCCATCTTGGCGGTGCGAGCTCCGAATTGGATCTCAATTGAGTAAACGTCAAAAAGTTTCCAGCGAGCACATCAGGATAAGGTACTCACCGCTCGTTTCTTTTCTCTGGCCGCATTCACCATCCCAAGCTTCCATGCCAGGCACCGAAGCACCCTCTTTTCCGGATCCAATCTCAAGGCGTCCAGATCCTCCTCGCCAAATCCACATTTCTCCGACACATTCGCGTCGACCGCCCAACTCACAAGATCTTCGTCTAGAAAAGGAAACCTGACTTCCCGTCCCCAGTTGCTCATGACCCGATCATCACGGCCAAGATTCCTCCGCCCGAGTCGAGCGACGTCCAGCTCGAGTTCATCCACGAGGCACTGGAAACCACCTCTTCTGAAAGCCGTCGTGTGGCGAGTGTACCCGCCAAACAGCTCGTCAGCGCCCAATCCGGAGAGCAAAACCCGAGCGGGTGTCGTGTACAGCACTGGATTGCTTGAGGGCGACTCCTTTGCGACGCCGGCGCCGCGAGCAGCGAAGTAGAGCGCGCATGCGATGCTCAGGTCCATTTCGGTGATGTGAGGGGACATGAGCGTTATAATCTCTTCGCGATGCTTAATCGTTTCGTCGTATGGTATGTTGATGGCAACGAAGCGCCAATGCCTCTCTACGCAGGTGCGTTGAAGCTCAGCGAAAGAGGCTCGACCGGTAATTCGATCGGGACATTGCTCGTAAAGCTCCTCTGCTGTGGTTTCTGGCTGCGCCTTCCGCAAGCGAGGGTTTTCAAAGGCTACGTTCAGCAGATCGATCGACTGTTCTGGTTCAAGCAAATCGTGACTCATCCGTGCGAGCAGAGTGCAGTCCAGTCCACCGGAGAAAAGAATTGCAAGTCGCGCGGCATCTGAATGAAGTGTATTACGGCCTTGAGCAGGCTGCATGGGGATGTTCAGGATTCGCCAACCGAGGGACTTTTCCAATAGATCACGCAAGTGCTTAACAGAAGAAGAGTCGGGAGTAAGTGCTTCTCGAGATATGGGTGACTGTTTGTTCAGAATGAGACGTGGCAGAACCTACCGATGCATGAGCGAGGAAGCTCAAGTAAAGAAAGCGTTGTAGACCTACGCTGGCATTAGCCCGTCCTACCTCGGCTGCTGTCTTGAACCGGTACGGCGCTTTCGTCATCCGGAAGCGGCCCATTGCCGTGTACTGAGACTGTGCAGTGGCGACACCTTCCATGCAATCGCGCAGGTCGACGCAGTAGACACTGTCAGCCGGTACCTCCGCCCAGGCTGTTCCGCAGCCAACGGCCAGGCTGCTGATGAGAAGGTCTCCTTCAGGGGTGAGCTTAGTTACTAAAGAGCGGCGGCCCAAAAAGTCGCGGCCGAAGAACAACAGGCCGGTTCGTTGATCCGTGAAGACGAAGGCGTAGGGCCCCGCGAGTCGGGATACCGTATTTGCCACGAGTGCTGCGCTCTCAATGGGATCTGGGCTTTGCGTCTCGTTGCTCAACCTCTCTAGCTCCCGTTGAAGTAAATCATAGACCCCCTTCGTGTCATTACCGTCTGTGGACTCGCCGCCAATGTTCCAGGCCTCTCCGTTCCAGCAGAGCGTGTAGAATTCATGTGCATCTCCAAACGGCTGTTGAACAGGCGCAGATCCACGTAGGCCCAGCACGGTCGAGTGATGCGTTATGAGTGCACACTGGAAAAGTTTCTCCTTGGGATGGGGATATGCAATGATTTTGGTCGCAACGCAGTCAGGTCCACGATTTTTGAGGCGTGTTGCCAATTCTTGCGGACACTGAACATGGGCAGATCTGCTTATCGAGCAATATATGCCGCACATGTTGAGCAGTCCTTTGACGCGCGCGATTGATGCCTTCGGCCTCGAGAAGAAGTCGCACGAGTCGACAGCTGGTTTAGTGCCAAGACTTGCTTAGTCACCACTGACAACTTCCGTCTTGAGCCTCATCCAGATCAATGGACACATCAACGACTGCAATCTTCAAGTCACTCACCAAAAGATCTGCTTATCTTCACTCTCATAATATCGAAGCCGTCTTCCCTACCACCGAAAACTCCACCCAACCATGTCCGGCGCCGCAGCAGGCAGCACGCCTACCACCAAAGCCACCACCACCGACACCGCCGACAACAGCAAACCCCTCCAACCCGGCAAACCCGGCGCACAGCTCGAGGAAGACGACGAGTTCGAGGACTTCCCCGTCGAAGGTAAAGCAAAACCACAAAGAAACCCGCAGCAGGCGTTTAGGATTGTTCGGCTGACGAGGACGTGGTGGGAAAGATTGGGCGAAGGAGGACGAGGTGGGCACGCAGCAGCAGAAGCAGGGCGGGGGGGCGCATTTGTGGGAGGAGAGCTGGGATGATGACGATGCGCGGGAGGACTTTGCGGTGCAGTTGAAGTGAGTGTTGCGCAGGGCCATTGGGTGTGGATGCTTGGTGAAAGTAGGGGTGAGGACACGATGCTGACTGAGTCTTATTTACTTTAGAGAGGAACTGAAGAAGATGGAGGATAAGAAGTAAAGTGACACTATGACAACGCAATTGATGAACATGGATGGAGGAGAGACGAGCATCAGCGGCGGCGTTCAAGGCGCAGGCGGGAACTACACGGTGGTCGCGGCGACAGGCTCGACGAGGCCATGACATGACGCAGGGACGGACGAAACTAGAAAGAGCTGCATTCAAGACATATCCACAAGCCCGCTCACACGCGCGACACTACAGCCTCGCCCTCGAGCCTTTCGAAAGATCAGACGCACGTCTCGCATTCCAAATCGCGAGCGGTCTTCTACTTACTCGACAGCGCCGTCACACCCGGCAGCTCCTTGCCCTCGAGCAGCTCCAAACTCGCACCACCGCCCGTGCTGACGTGGCTCAGCTTGTCCTCGACGCCGTACTTGGAGGCCACGGTTGCAGTGTCGCCGCCACCGATGATGACGATCTTGCCGGACTGCGCGGCCGACACGGCGGTGTTCATGGTAGCCTTGGTGCCGCCGGCAAATTTCTCCATCTCGAACACGCCCGGGGGACCGTTCCACAGGATCGTCTTAGCCTCGCCGATGGCCTCGTCGTACAGCTTGATGCTCTTCTCGCCGCAGTCCAGGCCCATCCAGCCGTCGGGGATGCCGTCCTTGTCCTCCGCGTAGCTCGTGTTCGCATCGGCGCCGAACTTGTCTGCAGTGATGTAGTCGCAAGGCAGAGTGATCTTGACGTTGTTATTCTTCGCCTTCTCTACGAGCGCTGCCACCTTCTTGCTACCGTCCTCGTCGAAAAGCGAGTCCCCAATCTTGACGTTCTCGAGCGTTTTTTTGAACGTGAAGGCCATGCCGCCGCAAATGATGAGCGAGTTGACCTTGTCGAGCAGGTTCTCAATCAGCTGGATCTTGTCCGAGACCTTAGCGCCACCCAGGATAGCGAGGAAAGGCCGCTGGGGCTTCTCGAGCGCCTGCGCAAAGTAGTCGAGTTCCTTCTTCATGAGGAACCCGGACGCCTTCTGCGGCAGGTCGACGCCGACCATAGAGCTGTGGGCACGATGCGCCGTGCCGAAGGCGTCGTTGACGTAGACGTCGCCCAGCGCCGTCAAGCCCTTGCGGAATTTCTCGACATCGGCTTTGTCGGCCTTGACTTTGTTGCCGCCCGCGTCTTTGCTGCTGCCCTCCTCTTCGGCGTGGAAGCGCAGGTTTTCGAGCAGGACAATGCCGCCGTCCGTTGTGCCGTTGACTGTCTCTTCGACCTTCGGACCCACGCAGTCGTCCGTGAAGGTGACCTTTTTGCTGAGCAGCTTCTCCAACTCCGGAACGACAGGCTTCAGGCTGTACTTGGAGTCGGGCTTACCATCCGGTCGGCCGAGGTGGGACATGAGGACTACGGCTTTGGCGCCATGGTCGACGGCATGCTTGATCGTAGGGAGAGCGCCAACGATGCGCTGGTTGTTCGTGATCTTGGAGTTCGTCTCCTTGTCGAGGGGCACGTTGAAGTCGACCTGGTGAGGTTCGTGTCAGTCGTGTTTGAAGCGCAGATCATGTTTGTATCCCACTCATACCCGAATGAGCACCCTCTTGCCCTTGAGGTCGGTGTCGTTGATCGCGAGCTTGTTGGACAGAGACATGGCTGCGAGATATCTCGATGCGATTTGATAAGTCCGGTGTGTGTTGGTGTTTGTGTACGAAGAGTCGCGTTGAATGAAAAAGCAAGCCGACGTCAGGTGGGGGTGGTGGGGCATCCATGGATCTTGGGAAGAGAGCACACGACGTCAGTCGATGCTTAAGTGAACCTACCAACTCGGGTAGCACGCCTAGATACTCGGCGGCAAGGCTCGCAGGACTCGAAGCGGCATTCAAAGGAGTGAAGACGGCCTCTCCGAATGCAATATAACCTCGTTCTGCGACTTGGCATAGTAGGAGAGGAGAAGGAGGATGTTTCAAGAAAGCATCAATTGGAGCTACACATTTCTCCAGCAAAGAGGAAGACACCGCTTAAGAAGGAGACGCCAGACGCCATGCGAAAATGATTCAAGCCCTCCTCTAGCATGACCAGTACACATTCAACTCCCCAAGCCCTCATCAATCTTCAACATCCTTCCCCCCCTCTCTTAACGAGCATTTAAAGCAAAATCCAGTTCAAGGAGAAGGCGAGTGGTTCGGAGTGGGAGTTGGAGGCTCCTCGGATGAATTGGTGAGCGAGAGGTAAGCGGTCCAGGCGATACCGATCGTGCTAACAAAGGGCTGAAAGGCGTGTTAGCAGGCAGCGTAGGATGTGAATGCATGCGACTCACAATTTGAAATTGAATCGGCAAGACGCGGAAGTTGAGCATCTGCACCGCAGGCCAGATCACGTAATTGGCCTTCAGGGAAGGAATGTATACGTCCTGGAACTTCCGGAGTACCGCGCGTTTCCCGCCTCCTTCCGCAACGGTCATGAAGGTGAAGAAGATGCCAAGACCTGTACAGCTATTAGTCCGTGTCATTGCACTGGTTTGTAGAGCGTTTTCGACTTACCGCACGGCGCAAACAGCAGCTGATCAAAAGCCACCCGCCTCATAGCATTCGTCGTCGCCCTGCCCGCAAGCGGGAACGTAGCCTCCAAGAACCCGAACCATTTGTGCTGCACCGGCGCCATGATAAACCCGTACGCCATGAACCTCGTCAACCGCTCGAAATCGAACGGCGGCGGTCCCCTCTTAGACACGGGCACGTAGAAATCCTCCTCAGGCCACGGCACCTTCTTGTCCAGCTCCCGAATCTCCACCGAGAAGAAGTCGTCCTTGCTGTCCGAGGCGTCGTTGAGCTCCTTCTGGCGCTTGCGCGCGGAGAGCGCGGTGAGGGTTTGCGCGACCGTGTCTGCTATGCCACCGAGTACCTGCGCCCACATCAGTCTTCCAATCCTGAGTTTGGCGATAGAAAGGATAGGGGACGTACCGCGTTCGTAATCATAGTCGTCAAGACAGGCCGGTTGGCATAGTAGCCATTGAACTTGCGCACCAGCAGCGTAACCATGGTGAACTGAATGGCGAAAACGATGGCGTGTAGTAAAGGCTGTCGAGTCGCAAATGTATCAGCCCCAAAGCCCACCACCGCCGCAGAAGACACTCACATAGCGGCCCAGGATGTATCTGCTGTTCAGCTGCCTGAGCAGTCGCCGGCGCGTCTCGTTCACTACCATTCTCACGACGTCGCTCGCTCGGCGGTTTCGACAGGGGAAAAGTGGTGTCGGCGGATGCGCGGACGGGTCGTGGAAGTTCAGGTAATCGTGACGTTGCGGGGCACAGACCACAGATACGTGACAAGCGTGTGGGCGCTGCGAATGCGACGTCGACGGGAGACGGAGACAGAGACGGCGAGGGGGTGGTATGGGTGCTGTTGAAGCGGTGCGGAGGAGCTGATACGGCGGTCTGATATGCGAGATGGAGAGCGCTGTTGGAGGAACAAGGCACCAGGAGGGGAGCCTGAGCTCGTGCAGTAGGTCGGCTGCCTCGGTTCACGTGCTCGCAGAAGGAAGTGGCGGTGTTTACGGCGCGGAACGACACAGAGCTTCCACTGTCTGGTTACTTTTCTTTTTACTTGAGTTGCAAATGTGAAGGTTTTGGGTCGAAGCACTGGAGGAATACTAGCTTGACGCAGAGAATGTGGCCGTTCAAGTATACATTAAATGCACTCTATCGCCCGAACGAAGAGCTCTTGGAAACGCGTGCAACTCAACCGCTAAGCGCCAGGCATGCATCAACAGCTCTACCTACATTCCCCTCCTGAGCCCTCACGACGTCCTCAATGACCTCCTGGTCGAGGTTGGGGAACATGCTCTGCAACGTGCTGCCACGAGAGTCAGTCAGGACACTTGAAAACTGGTGGTAACGTGGGATAGACTCACTCAACGACGACCCGATTCTCTCGATTTCTAACCCGCTCTACCTGCGCCGTCTCCGCGCTCGCCTGCCTCGCTGCTGCGTCTGCAGCCGTCATCTTCTTCTCCGCATTGGGTCTCTCTGGCAGCGGTGGCCCATCGTGGCTACGTCGACTCTCAAGCTTCGGCGTGGGCGACAGCCCCCTTCGAGCCGACTGCTGCTCAGGTGTGCCAGGGGTTCGCGAGCTCTGCGCATCGTCGGAGAAGATTCGACCGATGCTGCTGAGAGGTTTCTGGATCGTGCGGAGTAGGCCAGTGACTGGGTCGGAATCTTCGGACGTGTCATTGGACCCTCGTTGGCTGTTGTCGCTGAGGCGCTGGCTAAGATTTCGTTTCGGGCTAGCGCGCTCAGCCTCAGAGCTATTCCGGGGCGTGACTTCTGGTCTACTGAGCGCGCTCTTCTCGCTAAGATGAGGCATCGGACCAGATGAGGCGCTGGTGTGAGCCCTGCTCTCGTATTCTTCGGCTTTGTTTCTCTCGGCAATCGCGCTGACGGCTTGCTCGACGTTGATCTCGAACTCTTCGTCAGATATCGTGAGGTTGGTCCTGTCAAGATTCTCAATGAAATTGACCACTCCCATTAGCGTCGACATGTAGTAGCCTGCTTCGCCACCAAGCTTGTCTTGATTTCTGAATCGCCAGATGTATTGTACGTTGCTCACCACTGCCTCTGGGTGTGCACGCAGCACTGTGTAAATGAGCAGCGGTACGAAGGAATCTGCGGACTGGTCCGCCTGTGAGTTCTTGAGAAAGCCGAATATCACTTTGCATGCGTTGAGTACGCAGATGACTTTGTCCCGAGGAGCGCGGTATGTGTTGATCTTTAGCAACTCACGCTGAGCTAAAGTCAGGAACTTGCGGCCTTTCTCCGAAATGGGCTTCATCTCAAGGTGTTCCTCTCGTATCCAACCATAGATCCTGATCTTCTGCGCAATTACCTCGTCTCGCTCAACATCTTCCTGATGCTGCCCTCTTCTGCCGGGTCCGTGTGGGTTCGCCGCATCTGCCGGCGTTCGAGAAGATTTGCCTGTTTTGCGAGGGCTGTTGTTCGCGGATGGAATGGCCGGCGAGAACGTCTGAGAATAGAGTCTGTTCATGACGAGCTTCTCCATGCCTTCTTTGGCGTTGTCGAACTCCACGTCAGACACCGTTCGCCAGACCTCGCACTGCGCCATCTTCTTGGAGATGAATTCGAGAAAGTCGGAAATGATTTTGACCTGCTCATGGACCATCCATTGCTTCTTGCCGAACTCGTTCAAGAACGATCTCAGAAAGCGTGCCACTGGATCTGCTGTGCGGTGTCGAAGCTGTTCTAGGAAGCGGTGGAAGTCAAAGGGCTGAGCGGGTTCGGGGTCTGGTGAGGGTGGGGGTGGCTGAAAAATGGACCCTGCTTTCGTGCTGTGTAATGACTCTGTGTCGTCCGTTTTGGCTTTGCTCAGACTCGAGCTTGAGATTGAAGACCCTTTGGTGTGTTTTGGTGGACTGAAGGGTTGACTTTTCGTACTTCCACCAGTTCCTTGCGGACTCATCATTTGCTGTTCCGTAGGTCCTAAACTCGAAGTCCGAGGGGGGAGCTTGAGTATTGGCTGTGCTCGCTCAAGCCTTGGAGACATGATATCCTGTTCACCGAGCCCGCTACCCTCGCTGAACTGATCCATAATCGTTTGAATTTCAGCCCCGGTTTGTTCCGTCGTACCTTGAGGTGCATCGGGTACATCATTTGGTATGTCCAAGGTCGGAGGACGTGGACGCCTCTCGGAGTCTTTGGCGGTCTCTCCGAGTGTTCGCTCCGGCCCACTGTCTCTGGTGTTGTCCTTCATCTGCAATTCGGCGGCTCTTCGCGCGAGGTGCTCACTTGCTTCCTTCTCAATCTCCTCCGCAGACCGGGTATCCTCCGTCTTCTCCTCATACTGGTCAAAGCCGTCGTCGGCCGTTTTCAGCGACTGCTGCTCTGCCATCATTGCCTCTGGCTTAGACTCCCCCTCTGAACCGGACATCGCCTTGGTCACCGTCTCCGACTGCGAAGGAACTTCCACCTGAGCTCCATTATTCTGTTCATTCTTTGCAGGCTCCTCCAGGATGTTGACGTCAGCAGCAGACCCTCTCTTGGTCACTGCCTCTGTCACAGCGTCATTCGCAGAGTTGGTCGTCGTCTTCGTGTGATCGGTATTATCGGACATAGACGGTCCAGGCTTTAGGTATCGTCGCTTGTGTTTTGGCAGTAGCAGGTGTGCAACATGTCATTTATCGCGCGATCGAAATGGTGTGTTGGAGAGGGTCGAGTGTGTATCTCAACGGCGCAAGCGCTAACGATAGAATGAAGGATGTCGCGCCTGTTCCTTGAGGATCGTCAAGAAGCGTCACGTGTCGGATCTCGGTCCCGACCTTCCGTCTTGCGCCACAAGAACGCTTCGACCTCACTTTCTACGCGTGCCGTTCAAGTTGCTGGTTTCAGGAACAACTGGAGGCCAACATTCAAATGGAGATTCAATCAACGCCTAAGCTTACTTCCGACCGTTGCATCTTCCACGCGTCTCACGTGTGGAGGTAACCTAAGCCAGGCTGCCAGATTCTCATTGGTGCAATGAGCCCCAGGCAACACGTTTAAGAAGCTATTAACTGATCTGCTCCACGATGAGCTCGACGCTGTTGGCGAGTGAGCTCCACACACTCGCCGCCGACGCCAAACGAAAGAACCATGATCTTCGCAATGCTGCTGAGAAATCTCTCCAGGAGCTCAAATCCCTACCGTCCACCTCGGAACAACAACTAGCAGCCGGTACGGTCGAGAGCCCAGGCGTTATTTACCTAATGCTGACTGGCTAAAGATCTGAGCCGGCGCTCGACATTTATTGAGCCTTTTATTATTGCATGTCGAACACAAAATGCCAAGTTCGCGAGCAGTGGCATTGCCTGCCTCCAAAGACTCATCGTTTCTCGTGGCCTGCCAAAGTCTAGGCTACAGGATGCTTTGGAGTCATTCAACGCTTGCACAGGCCTTGGACTTGATATTCAGCTCAAGATCTTGCAAGCGCTTCCGTCCCTCCTGCAGAACTATACAGAGGACTTGAACAACGATCTTTTGAGCGAAGCGCTACAGGTGTGCTTCACCCTTCAAAGCGTGAAGTCCCAAACTGTCAGTGGTGTAGCCGCTGCTACTCTGCAGCAGCTTGTCACATCGTTATTCGAGAAAGTGTCACACGAAGACAAGAGTGCTAAGGATGTGACCCCAACAAATGAAGTGCCTGGCGATGACAAGCCCATCTGTCTGCGGCCTGCAGCTTTCGATGCGTACCGAGTATTCCGAGATCTGGCGCTGGCAGCTGATGACCGCAAGACGAAATTTATGCATTCCGCGTACTTGTCACAAGACGCAAGCCTCGAGCTGATCTGGTCTTGTGTAAGCGCGAACGTCCAGCTTTTCAAGTCGCATGATGAGCTCAAGAGCATCATCAAGTCAAACGTCTTGCCATCGGTAACGCGCGCTCTGTCGGAGAAAGTTGTCTTTCCTCTGGCTCTACGCTCATTGCGAATCCTCGTTCTCGTCAGCACAAGATTCTTCAGCGACTTTGCCAGTGAATGCGAAGTCGCCTTAGGGTTGGCCACTCAGTCCCTGGACTCAGATGTGGCGCCGCAGTGGAAACGAGCGCTCACAATGGAGATGCTGCGCAATTACTTCGACGATGGCGGTCACGTCATTGATGCTTACATGGCATTCGACATGCAGGACGGCGGTAAACCGGTCGTACAAGATCTGCTCTCCACTTTTGTCCGGCTCTCTACCGAGAAACCAGCGGTCATCGGCTTGGGGCAACAGTCTACTGTTCCTATTGGGCCCGCCTCAGCGAAAGACACGAGTCCTGACTTGGCGTCGATGGAAGCTGCAAGTGGTATGGCGGGCATCATCAGCTCGGCTCTGGGAGTGACCGAAGCCAACGTGACTGGCATCAGTTCTCAATTGAGTCTTCCAAGAACTCCCTGTCTGGAACAGCTCGACAAGTTGGACCCGCCAACCGTCCCAGAGACTTACGTTTACGCACTGGTGTTGGAATGCTTAGGTAGCTTTTCGGATGATCTTGCGAAGGCTATCCTGCCTTTGACAGGCCAGGATAGCAGACAAGCACGCAAGAGTACAGACAAAGCAACCGTCTCAAACGGTGATTTACGGGAGCAGAATCGAGGCGGCGGTCTTTCACGTTCAAACTCCTTCAAGAAACGATCAGTGCCCATCAATCCGCTCGAGTTCGAGGGTCACAAACAGTCAAGACGAGTCAGAGCTGTTCACGGTATAGTCCAGTCGTGCTGGCCCGCAATCCTGGCCACCTCTTCTACCTTTTTGAACGCAGCTCTAGACGATCAATACTATCGGAATCTCATCAGATCCTACCAACGAGTCGCTCAAGTAGCTGGCTTACTCCGCCTTTCGACAGCTCGAGATGCTCTCGTGACCACCCTAGGCAAAGCCGCAGTCCCGCCTCATGTACTAAATGCCTCTATGGCCGAACCCGTCAGAACACCCGTGACGGAAAGCCCGCGAAGCTTCTCTAATCCCAAAAGTTTATTGAGTGTGGAGAACTTCGTCGGGCAGCCATCTACGTTCGCATCCTCAGAGCGCGATCGACGATCTTCAGTGGAACAGGGTCGCCCCATGCTGACCACGCGAAACTTGTTATGTCTCAGAGTACTGTTGAACCTAGCCATCGCGTTGGGCCCTACACTAGAGACAGCCTTCGGCGTAGTCATCGCTACTCTGAGGCAAGCAGACGTCGTTCTCAGCGCCACTACGCCGCAGCAGATGGTGCGTCAGTCTCAAAAGACAACTGAATGTCCCAACGTGGTTCAGGCGTTCAGTAACGAAGTCGCAGCTGTCGAAGCTGCAGCATCGCGACTGCTCGAAAGCACTGCAGACTACCCTGATGACGCTTTCCTGAACGTAGTTCAGACGTTCTGCCGTTTGCTGCACGGCAAGGATCCCAACACCGCTCATCCACCCGAGTCAGCGCGATCGACACCGCCTGCTACGCCATCTTCACACACAAAGGGCAGAAGCTTCTCCAGCTTGCAAGGCTTCAACGGTTTTGCAGAAATGCGAGCAGAAGATTACAAATTCGTGATTCCAAAGCTCGGCAATCTAGCTGAGCTCAACGTACCTCGCTTCGTGTCTACGTCGCCCAGTGAGAGTGGTTGGGGTCTCTTAGTGGACGAGTTGGTCAGCCTGGCATCAAGCAACTCAACACCGAAAGACCCTCGCCGTGCGGCGACAGCAGTGCTGTGCAAATTGGCCGCAGAGGTGATCGCCGAGGTCACCGGAGACAAAGAAGAGCTGCGAGCGACGATTCAGAGGCGCTCGCTTAGCGTGCTGCTCCGCCTGGTCGATGGCATATGCGCCGAAGATGGTGAGCTGTCAAATGCCGACGTCGATGTGCAGGGTCGCGTCGTGGACTCATTGCGTAACATCCTCGAGCAAAACGGTGATTCACTCGTGGCGGGCTGGCATCGCACGATTGCAATCCTTGCCAGCGTCTTCGAACGCAACGGGTTTCCTCCGGATCGAAAAGATGGAGAGGAGACATACGTGGATTGGGATCAGGTTTCCAACGATATGGTGTCCGTTCCTCTTGGAAGAACGGCGTTCACCGCTACGCAGCTGGTGTGCTCAGACTTCCTTGCCGCAGTATCATCATCTGTCGTGCCTTCTTTGATCGAGCTGCTGCATCGCTTCGCTACTCAGGAAGACGACCTCAACATTGCCTTGACCACGGTCACGATCGCCTGGAATGTGTCGGATCATCTCTTCAACGGGTTGAAAAGTGACAGTCTCGATTCGACGGTCCAACGAATCAAGGACTTCGAAAGCTTTGACGAGGGCCTACAAGCCACATCACGGGAGTCATCATCGTCACAATTGTTTCTGCTACTCGTACGTCTTCGAGACGTGGTGAAGAGCAGCCAGAAAGAGGTCCAGAAAGCTACGTTCCAAACCATATGCAGTATCTTTAAGAATAACGGCGAGCAAATGCCGCCCGAGACTTGGGACGCGGCGCTAAGGAACATCGTCCTGCCCATCGCATTCAGTGACGCCGCTACTTATCATGACACGAAAGACGACACAACATTCGAACAGGAGTCGAAAGGAGACGAGAGCATCTCGGTAGCCATCCTCAGCGGCGCGTCCGATGTAATGTCTCGTCACCTGAGCCGCATTGAACAAGCATCCAGCCTCCCAAGTTTGTGGGAAGCCTTGCTGGGCCGGCTCGACTCATATCTCATTCTTGAAAGGCATGCTCTCAATGCGGCAGTCTTTCAAGCTTTGGGCAAGATCCTCTCCCAGATAGAGCCTCATACACAAATGTGGAACGGCCCGCTATATCGCACGCTCGCCCTTTGGCTCAAGCGCAACCCTGCGAATGTAGAGGCCGCGAAAGACTCCAACGAGGAGAGCCTCGTTGCTTATATCGACGCCGGTAGAGAGTTGCACCGGCTCACGAAGCAGAACACGAGCATCTCTCAGACCCGCAAGTTGGTAGAGAATCTTTATTCGTCCGTACGATACGCGGACGGTCCTCGTTACGGAGCGGACGTGAACGTAATGAGCTCGCTGCAGACCAAAGCACTGGAATTTCTCAAGGAGGTAGAGTCGAGCGAGACCTCCACGCTCGCCGTCATTGCGGCCAAGATGATCATGCTGCATCACGACAGGGCCGGAGAGCGTCCTCCAAACGACGGACCGACGTTTGTCGCACTGGCTGCGGTGTCCATTGACTGGCTGCAAGCTCTAATGCAGACACACATTAGGGACGAGGGCTTCTTGGAGACAGACGGCTGCATCAGTGCAATGCAAAACCTGCGCCATCTAGTAGAACAAAAATACCACTTCCGCCTCGAGCACAAGGGACTCCCGCTCTGGCAGCGCGCGCGCGCCGCCGCCCTCGAACTCTCGACGCCAATCCTCACGCAGTGCCAACAGGGCGGTCTCGACCGAGCAACCAGAACAACGCTCCTCACCGAACACATCAGTATTGCCACCGGCATCGTCAGCGCCGCCGGCTTCGACCAGATTTCTGACGCCGCCAAAGTCGCTGCAGACGAAGAAGCCGATATAACCGCGTTCCGTACCCTTCGAGCCGTCTTGGTGCCGCACCTCGGCCATTCCGACCTTTCCTCCTCAGCCTTACAAACCTACACCCGTGCCCTCTTCGACGCCTCCCTGATCCACCCTCCCGAAGCCTCTGAGCTCCCGCCACCCTTCCCCGCCTCCCCACTCCACAATATCACCACCATCCGCCGCGGCCGCGTCCGACCCATCCCAGCGGCCCACCGCGAACGCATGGCCTACACCTGCTTCCGCGAGTTAATCACCCTCGCTTCCCGCCGCGACGACTCAGCACCTTCAATCCGCCTTGCGCAAGCCGCGCTACCACTCCTTATCCTCCGCCTCGCGATCCCTGTGCGCGCGTACATCGCGGACCAGCCGCTACGGGGCAGGATGCCGCAGCCACTGTCGGAGCTGGAGGAGCTGCTGTTCTGTTTCGAGGCGATTGGAGCGCTGGTTTGCGAGCCGGAGGGGTTGAGGGGGCTGGAGGAGCAGCACGGTGGTTTTGGTAAGGGGGGCCAGAAGGCGCATTTGCGGTTTTTGTATCCACTTTTGGTGCAGGCGGTAGGGACAGCGGGGGATGCGTGGTCTGGGTCGTTGGAGGTGCTGGGGCCGTTGAGGGGTAGGTGTTGTTTTTAGTCCATGTAGTCCCAAGTCAGAGTGTGCCGCTTATTCTGGAGGAAGGTGTACGCTTTGCCGTCGAAGGAGGCCGCGCTCATCGTGAACCACATATCATCTGACACTTTCAGTACTGCTAGTAGGATTGACTGAATGAATGACGACGGCATGAAACCGTGCCAGTGAAAGATCGTGAGGTCCTGGACGCAGTTCGGTCGTGCAATCAGGTCCATGTCTGCTTCGGTTGGGACTTGGTAGCGACTCAGGTACGGGTCGATGTCGTCGTCCTTCAGTATTCTTGGCGAGCCGCTCGCACCGAGAGTGAGCCATTCGAGAAGCTCGATGACACCGTCATAGTCATGTTCGTCGACGACTCCGGGCAGGACAGGCACTTCCGCCTTCTCCATAGTGGTGACAGTGGGATCGATCTTGCTTATTTTCGGCTGATGCTTTGCGATAGGACCTGAGCCATCGTTGAGACCGTCAAGGTTGTAGAACAGCCATTCGACGGACTGGTTCAGCGTGTTCTTGAACGCCCAGATAATGCGCTCGAAACCCTTCTTGCCTCGCACCATGGACGGGAGGCGGAGGTTGAGCTCGATCGCTATGAAGAAACGTCAGTGGTACTAGTATGAATCTTTATACTGACAGACGGTCGTACCAAAGCGAGTCTTCGTATGCTTCCTCCCTTCGCCTCGGATTGCCTTCCCCTCTAGTCCCATGCGCTGGTACGTCGGCCTATCGACTTCAAGGCGAAGCAGGCCGTCCGAGAGAGAGAATAAGTTGTCGATGCCCGGTTCGCCCTGTGAGAGCATGATGATGTTGCCTGGCATAACTTTAGCTCAAGTCGTGATGCGTAAATCGAAGCGTACTTGCCGCTCTTGATGTACTGATTGAAGAACTCGCCCTCTATCAACTCGATTGGCTTCATGTACACATTTGCATATTGCAACGTTCCAATGCCGCCGTCGAGCTTCTGTCGCAGCGATTCGGCGCGCTCTTGAGGCAGGACGATCGAGAGCTATGAGCGTCAGCGAGATCCATCAGATCTGCAGCGTTGGGGGTCATACAGTATGGCTGAGTTTTTGTTCGCGAACAGTCGCAAAAGGCTTTTTCTTCGTCGGAATTTGCCCATGGTCGACGTAGTTCGGCAACACTGTGTTAGCGAAGAAGCACTTGGGCTTGGGGCCAATCTTGTCATTGAAGCCAAACATCTTCAACCTCATGCGAGTTTGTCTTGCGAGCCGTCTGAACTCCGAGGGGTGTCACAACACGTCGTGACGCGCATCGATTTTGACACGTGCTGCTCAATGCGTCAATATGGACAACAAAAAGATTAGAACCGCAATTCTTTGGATATCTGGACAACGAGCACAAGAGATGAATGGAAGTCTTCACGCTGGTGCAAATGAGATATGCAGTTAGTTTAGTCGTGAAGAGGAAAGGTGTGCTCGGGACGGTCCGGGCAGGCGTTTAACTCGATTTCGTTTTCCCTGTTAGGCAGGCATGCTGTGTTTTTACCAGGTCAACGTAAGGTTTTTAAGAATACTTGTACTGGATGAGTTCAACCATTCCACGAGATTATTGATGTAATTCAAATGCCATACTGTCTCGCTAAGCTATAAGGCACCAATCTAATGTTTGCCAATCTATCAGCACACCTAGCATTGCTCAAGCCTTCAGTCTCTTTTCCTCACACCGCAAGCAGACAGGATCCTGCGAAGCGCCGCGCAAGAAATATTTGCCCTCGACAAACTCGCCATTACATTCCTATGACATCTTTGTTAGCAACCAAACACGCCCCCGTGTCAAGCCAAAAAGGAACTTACCAAACAAACAAAGCACCCTTCATGCCAATCCGACCCCAGCGCCTTCACCACAGTATCCGTGACCGGCTTCCTACACTTGCGACACTTGCTCGAGTACCGGTGCGTATGACAGCCGACGCACCACGCATACCCGTCCTTCTCCACAAACGGCGTCGAGCTATCAAACGGATCACCGCACTGCGCGCAGAAGAAGTGACCGACATGATACTCCGCGCCACAGGCAACCACCACCTCGCCCTCAATAGGCGTGGAGCACGACTTGCAGCGCGGCGAGAACGTCTCATGAAAATCAAGATGGCAGTAGAAGCGCGGCGAGGCGTCGCCGTCGGCGGCCTCGTCGGGCATGGTCGCGGCCGTGTGGCCCTCCGGGATCGGGATGTCGGCGCCGTGCTGGCGGGCGGCGATTCGATCGAGGCGCTCGGAGGCTTGTTTGCGTGGTTCGGGGTAGAAGGCGACGAGCTCGAGGTTGGTGGCGCAGATGTGGCAGCTGAAGCATTCCGGGTGGAAGCGCTCGCCGCCGGCGCTGAGGACGCGGCCGGCGATGGGGAGGGCGCAGGCGGCGCAGAGGGCGCCGGTTTGGAGGTGGTGGCGGGGGGTG
>JAWXCT010000106.1:101537-122486 GCA_034509035.1 Saxispiralis lemnorum
TCCCGATTCCACCGCCCTCCGGCCCTCCGTCCCCCCTGCCATGCAAGCGCACGGTCGGCAGATGCGTCTCGCGGCGGCTGCCTGCCCCGGATCCACACGCGGCGCG
Source organism: Saxispiralis lemnorum (assembly GCA_034509035.1). Classification (NCBI taxonomy): domain Eukaryota; kingdom Fungi; phylum Ascomycota; class Dothideomycetes; order Mycosphaerellales; family Aeminiaceae; genus Saxispiralis; species Saxispiralis lemnorum. The sequence continues at coordinate 101,644 of JAWXCT010000106.1, forward strand.
CGCCCGGCCACGTCGAGCCTCACCGCATCGGCCTCGGGTCGCGGTGCCGCGTGTTGATGCCCGGTGTGCCTGGTCTGTGCGCGGCCCGACGGCCCCTGGCCGGGCTTGGTGGGGCGCTAGACGGGCGCTAGTGGGTCGTCGAGCTGTCAACCCGGCAACCAGCTTCACCTACTCTTCCTCGCCCGACCGCCCGGCCGGCCGACTGCCTCACCTGCTGCTCCCTCTCGACGTGCGTGGCTGACTCCCCTTCTCCTGACATGCAGCTACCGTGAGCCCTACCAGCGTTACTCCAACGCTCAGCTCGACGCCAAGGACTACGGTTACGACCGCGAGTACCCGACTCGTCACACGCCCGCTGCCCACGCCGACTTGGGCTCCACCGTCGACGTCGCCGAACAGACCTTCCGCGACCGCACCACCCCCTTCGCCGCAGGTCATCGTCCGGCTTCTCGCTGGCAGGACAAGAGCACCTTCCCCCGCGACTACCCCGACGCAGGCTACGCCGAGCGTGAGCCTGTTGAGTTCGAGCAGCGGACCACCGACGCTCCTCGCAAGCACAAGCGTGACATGGGATATTACGACGACGACGGCCAGTACCATTCTTTCCGTCACGGTCTGCACCGCGCTGCCGACCGCATCCTTCACCCCATCCACGGCCACAGCCACCACCACCACCACCACTCGCACCACCAGCACCGCCACCAACCCGACGAGGACATTGTCGTCCACGACCGCGAGGTGACGACCAGTGCCCCCCGCGCCTCCGCCAACGTCGAACCCCTCCCGGCCCCCTCCGCGCCCATCCGCGCCAGCCGTGCCACGATGCTGCCCAACACCATCACCATCCCCTGCCACCACATCAGGATTGGCGACCTGCTGATCCTGCAGGGCCGTCCTTGCCAGGTCATCCGCATCACCACCTCGGCTCAGACCGGCCAGCACCGTTACCTTGGTGTCGACCTGTTCACCAAGCAGCTCCACGAGGAGTCGAGCTTCGTCAGCAACCCGAGCCCGTCGGTCGTGGTCCAGAACATGCTGGGCCCCGTCTTCAAGCAGTATCGCGTGCTGGATATCCGTGATGACGGCCACGTCGTCGCCATGACCGAGACGGGCGATGTTAAGCAGGGTCTTCCGGTTCTCGACCAGAGTAACCTGCTCAACCGTCTGACCGACTCCTTCAACAACGGACGTGGCAGCGTCCGCGTCTTGATCATCAACGATGAGGTATGTCCTGACCGCCGTTTTACTCGCGATCGTGACCGCACGCTGACTCATTCGTCACAGGGCCGCGAACTCGCTGTCGACTACAAGATTGTGCACGGCTCCCGTCTGTAAGCACTGCACGCCTCAAACGCCTTCACACGTCACGCAGGGAACATGTCACGGCTACTGGGCGGTGTACAAGGTTGGGCGTCCTTTCGCTTCTTGCTTCTGTTTACCGATCAGGCTTGGCATTGTTTTGGAAATGAAAACAGATTCGGAGCATATACGTGCGGTGTTGGAAGGTGGTAATGAGTCAAAGTACAAAGACGGACAGACGGTTCATAGGTGGTGGTTGTATCAGAAGAAATGTGCTTTATGCTTGAGCCCCGCGTTCCGTTTGACCATGTCATATCGTCCCATTACACGCGGAGAGCCTTCCATTATACCCTGCTAAAGGGCGACCTCCCCCTTTGATTCTTTGATTCGTTATAGAAACATGTTTCGAGCATTACTCGGCTAAGCTGTGCCTCAACTAGGTAGGGTATATCCAAACAAGACCTAACTCTTCCTCTCCCTCGCTCCACGTCGACCACGATTACACCCGGGGCGTTCGACCTCCCTTCTAGCCGACCGAAATCCTGATACCATCTTGCACCACCAAGCGCGTCCCGACTCATCCCTCGACGCTATCAGACCACCACCCCTCGGGCCGCGAAGACCGCGTGCTCCCCTCGGTCGCCCCGCTGGGCACCGGACTCGTAGCGGTCCGCAGCCGCCTTTCGGCGCGCTGCCGGCTCGACTCGCGTTGGCTCTGGCGCGACTGCTCGCGCATCGACAGCGCCTTGGGCCGCTTCGTCTCCTGCACCAGCGCGGCCGTGATGGGGTACTTCTGCGCTGGCGTTGGGGTCGCGCCCGCGGCCATGGCGCCGTCGACGGCGGGCGGCGGGGCGACGGTCTGCCGGGTCGTGCTGCCCTCGTCCTCCTCGTCGCTCTCGTCCATTTGTTCTTCGTTCTCGGCTGTGCTGGGGCGGTCGTCGCGGAAGACTGTGCCGTTTACTTGGTCGGCGGCGCGATGCAGCGCTGCTTCTTCTTCGACGTATGTGGTGGAGGGGTCCTCGGGGGCGGGTAAGACGAGGCTGGCCTTGCGCGGCGTCCAGCCGATCAGGGAGCCGACGTCTTTCGTCCCTTCCGGGATGGCGAAAGTTTCGAGCGCTTCGAGAACGTGGGGAAAGACGAGGCGGTCGACATCGCTGGCCCAGAGGAGATCGAGGTGCTCGTACTTGGGGATGCCGCGGGCAATGGTGTGGCTCGGTAGCTCCTTAAGCATGAGCTTGATGTCGACCAGCGAGTCGCTGCCGCCGTAGATGAGGACAATGGGCGTCTTGATGTTGCGCGTAGGGAACTTGGCCACCTTGTAGTAGCGCGAGCCTGATGAGAGCGATATGGGCGCCGAGACTTCGTCGTCGTACATCTGGAAGGTGCCGTTCCGGATGATCTGAAACCAGTGGACAACGGACTTGGTGCTGGTGAAGGAGTACAGGTGGGGGTACGCGGCGAGTTTCTGATGAGGACTGATGTTGGCGGTCCGCCAGTTGAAAAGGAAAGAGAGGGCCTTGTCGATGAACCAAGTGAAGATGGCTGGGTAGAGGAGGGCTTGCCACATGGTGGACGAGCCGAGGATGGCGCGCCTCCCGAACAGGAGGAAAAGGACCTCAGGATGCGCTTTCATGAGGGAGCTGACCACCCCTGACGCAAGTCCCGGCGGTGCCATTGCTGGCGCCAGGGCGACGAACACATCAATCTTGTTGTTGAGCGTGGGATGGATCGACAGCGTTGCGAATGCCTGCGCCGTTCCCTGACTGAAACCAATATAGCTCAGACTAGGCTGGTTTGTCGTTGAGAGAATGTAGTCGATTGAATCGGGGATGTCGTGGAAGGCGAACTGATCCATGCTGAAATCCCAGAACTTCGGATCGGTCGGGGCGTGCTTGAGCGATTTCTTGCTGTACTTGTTCCCCCGGTTGTTTCCCAGCCAGACGTCGTAGCCCTGATCGACTAGGGTAAAGGGCAGACAGCGCTGCTTTTCGGTCAAGCACACCCACACCTCGCTGTTCATGAGGAGGCCGTGGTGGAGGTAAACGACCTTCTTCTGGATAGTTCCAGGGCCGGCGTTGATATTGCGATCCTCCTCGCCCGGCCGCCAGCCCAGGCGGTGCAGGCCGAGCAGGTAGCCATCCTTGGTCTGGACGACGTGTTCCTCGGCGTAGTAGCCGAACAGCTCGCAAAGCTCGACGAAGTCGGAGGCGTTGGCGATGGGGGAGCTGACGCCCTTCTTGCGGTTGCGGGCGCGGCGGGAGTAGGGGGAGGAGAGCGAGTTGAAGGCGTTGCGGCTGATGCGGTAGAGAAAGCGGATGACGGGGGGGGGCAGCAGGAGGGTGATGGTGCGGGCGAGCAGCTCGAGGAAGGTGAGGGCGAAGGAGACGGCGAGGGCGAGGTACTCGGTGGGGTGCAGGCGGCCGATGAAGGGGATGGGCGGCATGGCGGCGGCGGCGGTGGTGGTGGTGGTGGTGGGTGTGACGAGGGGGGCATCGCCCGCAATACGGAAGGAAGTAGTAGTCGATCCGGGACCCATCAGTCGCATCTCCATTCATGTGAACGATGGCCGGCGCCAGCCAAGCTTCGTTCTCCCCACCGCGCCCCGCCGCTCCGCCAGCCGAGACGACAACGCCTCTTCTGCCCCTCGACTCGTCTTCTTGACTGCCATCCGCCAGCTCGTTCCATCATGCCCGCCTCCTGCACCGACATCCGTGAGCCTCGACTTCGTCCCTACTTGGCCAAGCCATGCTGACCACCACGCATTCCAGGCGCCGCTCTAGCCACCTGCCTCCAAAACTCCGATTGCGTCCTCGTCCACCGCAACACCCCCTCCGAGTGTCTCCGCTACCCCCTCTCCGAAACCCTACCCACCCAATGCCAGCAGCTCAAACACGGCTACGGCGAGTGCAAGCGCGGCCTGATTGACATGCGCAAACGCTTTCGCGGCAACAAGCCCATCTCCACATCGACCGAGCTCGAGGCGGGCGGTGCAAGAGAAGGGGATCGCGTCGACGGCACCGGGATGCTGTACGCAGGCAAAGGAAGTTACGAGGGCGTGGGGCCCAAAGGGACCGAGGGAAAGAAGCTGGAGGATGATGATGAGTGGGAGAAGTTTGTGCGCAATGATGGTGTGATTGACGTGCGGAGAAAGAAGTAAAACTCCATGAACGGTGCGATCCGGGAAAATTGATACTAGCGAGCTACATCGGGGGCGTTTGTGGAATTTGGTCGCCGCTATCGAGCATAACAAGCCGCTCAGTGTCGCATTTCATCGCGCGGCTGTGTAAAAGGCGACGACCTGACATGGGATTCTGTACGAATACGAGGAGAGCGAACGTGACCAAGGTACAAACCAGCCCTTGCTCTCTTAGGCCTCCAGATTCTCTACTGAATGGCTCAACAAGGTAGGAACGCGAGACGCGTCAACACCGATGCCCTTGATTGCTTCACGCTTCTGTCTCAATGATGCCTTCGAAGTGCCAGTCGGAATCCCAGCTGACCCAACCCGAAGCAGCGCCTACGCTTTCGCGCGTGACGTGGTCCACAAGATCTCCCATCCGGATCCCTCCCTTCCGTACAATCACGGCTTCCCTACTCCGCCGCCACCTCCGCGCCAGATGCAACCTTTCCACCGGTGGCTGGCTGAGAAACATTTTTCGCCAACTCGCCTCTGCGTTCTGCAGCCCCGTGGTCTTGGACCCAATCTCCTCGCAGCTGGGGAAGGAGATGCACACCTTCCACTCGCGCGTCTCAGCGCCGGTACGCCCCATGTCGAGGTCGTCGAGGCTGGGCGGGTCGTGTCGGACGTTGAGCGTGACATTGGGGTAGTGATGGGGAAAAGCACGGCGGATCAGGGCGTTGTTGCGGGGGCGGTCGCGGGGCTGGGCCGTGGGGCGGTCGGCGGCGAAGAAGAGGAGGCGCTGGAGGGCGCAATGGGAGCGAATGGTCCGGAGGAAGGTCGGGGACACGCCTTGTGCCAGGAGCAGGTCGCGGGGCCCGAGGTGGACGAGGATCAAGGCGACGATGTCGGGCAGGTGCAGGGCGCGGTGCGAGGCCGTCGTCGCTGCGGCCGACATGGTGTGAGTCTCTCTCTCTCTCTCTCTCTCTCTCTCTCTCTCTCTCTCTCTCTGCCCGCAGATTTCCGCAGGTTCTGCGGAAAGCAAGAACCGCCGGAGACGAGGCGAGGAAGAGGGTTGCGTCAACCCGCCCCCCTCCCCCCGCCCCCCACAGTCGGACCAAAGGCTGGCTGGCTGGCACGCGCACGTCGTGACTAGGCCTGTCCTGGCGCACACGGCGGGCCGTAGCGGTCCAGACAGACTAGACAGATGGCCACTTTGGGCGACTTTACGCCCCCCATCAACGTCTTGAGGTCACTCGAAGCCAGTGTCACGTGCAACTCACTGCGACTCGATACTACTGGACACGAGCATGTCTAGTCGAAAGACGCTGTGTCGTGACACTGTTTGGCTCTCACAGCCTTGAGCTCCTTGTCGCGAATCCCTCGCCTGGTCACGCTGTCTAGGTACCTTTGGCGAATGGCAGAGGCGGCCAACCGTCCGCTGGCGATCGCCATACGGCTTGCACCCCGAGCTCTCTCGCACGTTTTTTTGGGGAGCTGCGTTTCGTACGCATGAGCTACTCGAGGGCTTTGCATTGCTTCCACGAGCAATGCTTTGCGACTCGTCATTAGATACGCCCAACTATCTCGATCATGATGACCCGCGCCGTGTTGTGAGAGTTGATCCACCTCTCATAAAGCTGAAAGTGTGAGGCCCTCCTGCTGCATTGAGCAGGAAGTCACAGAGACGCGACCATCTCAGAATCGCAATTAGCCTACTCTGCCTCGTCACACACAAACCATGGAAGTACTATTCTATTGCAGCCCCCGTTGTCACGCAGCTGGAATGCACCATTCTAATCTAGTAGGAGACGAGCCGAAAGATGTGAAGGTGCCAAGAAGCTTCCAATGTCTATTCTCCGCAACGACGGTGTACGACCAGCTCCACTCTCCCTTTCGCCGGCATCATCATCTTCCCGACGCTCCATACACTGATCCTTGTCTCCGCACACAGTCCCATTCCCATACCCTTCCATCTTCATCTCCCACATACACAGCGGCCGGCATCGGAAGAATCGCCGTCACGGTCGCCTGGCTGTTCCCGCCATCCTCCCTGCGCTTCTCCGTGTGATTGAGCCGCCTGACGAGCTGTAGATGCCACGATCCATCTGTCAAGCTGACGAGCGCCCAAACGTTGGCTACGCCGTGAGGGTGGCCAGTAAAGATCAGCTCGCGCTCAAGCCATTCGTTGCTCGCGCCTTCGTAGAAGGCACAACTGGCCAGCCGTTCGTTGGGAGCATCACTTAGCCTTTGTTTGAGGAGGAGATGGCCGTTGAGGGTGTACAGCAAGACATCGGCACCTTGACAGATCAGAATATGCCCCGTAACGTTGCTGATTTTGGCCGCTTGAATAGGTGTTGAGCCAGGACGATGGAGGACACGGATGCATTGGTGGCGGTTCAGGCCCCAAAGGAGGATATGTCCATCCCTAGAGGCAGAAAGGAGAGTGCTGAACACTCGGCTCGCGGCAAGGACGGTGACGGAGGTGCGGTGACCAAATAGATATGTCTTGCAGTATATCTCTATACGGTCTTTGGAGGGTGCCAGACCCCAGACTGCGAGAGTGCTGTCGGCGCCAGCAGTAATCAAGGTCCTATTGTCTGGCAAGCTCGCAGCCGTTACGGGGCCAACGTGAGTATTTTCTGCCAGACCCAGCAAACGCTTGGTGTTTGCCGAGAAGAAACGGATGCTGTGGTCAGCAAACCCCCACTGCACGTAACGATCGCAATTGGGCATCAGGTTCAGCTGCAATGGGCCGGCGCAAAGAAGTCGATCCTGAGTTGTCGAAAAGACAAGACTTGTGACCTTGTCATCACTTGCGAAGACGGGGTCCGGCAGCTTTATCAGCGACTCGGCAAGAGAATCCAATCGCGGCGTGGTCCGCTCGCGTTCTCTGGATGGGTGAGGTCGTTGGAATACCTGATGCGGTGTCTGACCAAACGAGTGTATGATACCGATGCTTGCCAATCGCTCCACAGGATCGTTGATGGCATCAAGGTCCTTGGCGCCTTGGTATGACAAGTGCTGGAAGACGTTTGTTGCTTCCACCGCGGCCTCGCCGCGCTGTTTGTACCCGAATATCAAATCGACCCATTCCTGCAGGTGCTCGCTGACATGCTGGCTCTCGAGTGCTTCCCGGTGTTTTGCGACAAAAATGTGGGGGTCGCCTTTCGCCCATGGAGGAAGCTTCACGTCATTGACGGGCTCTTCCTCAGCTTGCTTGGTACCAAAATCGTAATGGTTGATGTTCTGTAGAAATTCTGGGAGATAGAAAAACTCAGGGGTCAGCTCTCGGACATCCGTCATGTTATCTCTTGAAGCCGAAGTCCACGCTTTCTCGATCGAGTCGAAAAGCCGATCCGCATGGTCAAAATTGCCACCTTGCAGCAGCAGGTACGACTGCACAAAAGGCTGCAGACGGATCAAGTAAGAGGACACAATCATTGCTGAAGAATAATGCGTGCCGTAATGGAAGGGCGGCGCGTTGTCGTCACCCATCTCAGCAAACTGTTTAAAGCGTTCTTGAAAATCACCTTCCCTTGACGGCGTTTGGCAGCCCATGGGCTTCGAAAAATCACGATAGCTCCTAGGGTCGCTGAGGTCCAGTTCCTCGCTGGTGTAATCTGCCAGCACCCACGGGAAGACCGGGTACTGGGTGAGGTCGTTGAAGGTCCTGCCGGCCATGGTATTGATCAGCATGAGGTACTGAAAGTTGGACATCTCGCCGCGAGCCCACTTCTTCGTTGCAGCATGCGAGGGAACTGCGTTGAAAACGCTCGCGAATTTGGAGCCCAAGGACTGCGGACCTTCATCCGGATTGCGCAACGTGTCGAGACGCCAGGAGTCCTCGCTCGTGACAGCAGAGGAGCTGTGCACATGAGGTGCCCGGTGAACAACTGCGTTGTAAAGATCATCGCGAATCTTCTTCGACATGCACGTGAGAAGGTAGCTTCTGCCATCAGTAAAGAAGACCTCGATTGAGACGTCTCGAAAGAGAAAGCGTCGCTTTGAGATGCTCAGCACCTCCGTCCAGTTCCAGTGTCGGGTCTCCTGATCGCCTGTGCTATGCTTGATACTGCGCGAGCCAATATCTTGCCCGGAGATGAGTTGCACGTAAGGATCACGTTCGTCTTCAGGCGCTTGCGAGACGCTGACGATCTCGCCATCGGACCGCTGGAAGAAGTTGTCTTGCAGATATAGGCTCTGTTTGCCAATTATAAGCAGGCCCTCGCAGGCCTCGAGTCCAATGATGCGCGAGATGTTATAGAGTTGCTGCACCATATCACCACGCTGCAAGCTCGTCATGACCTTGCGGTTTTTATCTTCGACCAAACCATCCTCGGCCTCTCGAGGATCATCAACCATTTCAAAGTCTCCCTCAAGGAGCTGCGAGTTGGACGCCAATTGGCTCTCCGCTCGTGCTCGCTCATAGCTCTCCTGGGTGCCGTCGTTGCCGCCTTCTACAGCAGAAGCTGTGGGAGGTGTCGCGGGCATATTCGGAGGAGCTCGCTCATTTCGAGAGCGCAGCGAAAGGTTGGTCGAGCGATTGCGCCCCGACATCTTTCTTTTCGGTAGAGCGAACTGAGCAATACCCTTGACATCAGGTACGGTGCGCATGCGCATGCGATTCACGGCCTCTGTCTCGTCAAGCTGCCATTTCAGGCTCTCGGTCGATGGCTCAAGGCCCGACGGCTGCTTCAAAATCTTTTCGCTGCCGGCAAAGACCGTAAGGACATTGCTGACATTCTCCTGGTGATCTTGAGTCGCCCTCTGGAGCTTCAGTCGCTCCTGCGCATGAACATTTGATCTCCAATGATTGGTGGATACCTCGTAGCGGTGCATGAAATCGTCTGCCTGCATTTCCTCGGTTTGCCATTGTCGCAATTTCTCTCTTCTCTTCCTCAACCTGTTCTTGGCGCTTTCCTCAGTGCGCCGATTTTCTTCAGCAACAAAATCGTCCCATGGCTTACTCAGAGCGTCCATGAAAAGCTGGTGTAAGATCATTCGGTTGTCATCGACCCATGAAATAAACTCTTCATCTTCCATGGATACCAGCCGCATGAACCCCGTTGACAAATGGCGCTGCTCCGACCCTAGTGCGAAAGTTAATAAGGTGGCGGTTTCGGTGGGCTTTTGCACCAGGACCGCGCGCCAGAGTCTGGCTGCAGCTATCCGGACGGTCTCGGACGCAGAGAGGAGCTTCAGATACAAGTGGAAGCACACAAGACGGATGAAGAGCGTCTCGTGATTTTCCGATGAGAAGAGTATTGTTTGCCAGTAACTCATCTTGTTCAAAAACGCGGTTGTCACCTCCTCATCGATAGCGTCGTCCAACTCGGACAGTCTCCACAGACAGACGCGAAGAAACACCACGCGGATCGCGTTGATGTGTTGGCTACAGAGACGAACTTCTTTGGTTGACGAGATTCCGTCTCGCTGCAAGTGCTCGAGTACTTTTCCAGTAAAGTCGAGTAGCGGCTGAGCACCATCGACGAACCAGCCCTCGAAGACCGCCTCTGACATATGCTGACAGTATCGCGAAAGGTTCGTGATCACTCGAGTCTCCATCAAAAGCGACGGATCGAGCTGTAGATGGTTCCACAGCTGCGCCAAGGTATGCACAAGCATATACGACTCGAAATAGGCCTGGTGTTCGCGAAAGCCCGGAGGAACTTTGAGGAACAGACCAATTCCTTTGAACTCCTTTTGGCAACATATAAGGTGGAGAAAAAGAGTCACCGCAAGCTCAAGAAGCGACTCCACAACTGAGTTCCCAATATTGATCTTTACCGGCTCAGCGCTTTTGGAAGACATGAAAGCGTTGAACTGCGCCGGCGTAGCGATAGACTGCGCACTGTCAGGCGCGACGAAGACAAACGATGACAGGCGCCTGGGAGCCTCGACGCGTATCCGGTGGCCAGGTGAGCGCATACGCTTGCTGCTCTCGTTGTGTAGGCTGCGTATTGAGGGCGGTCGCTCCCCTAGTGAGTTTGAATGAGGCCGCATCTTCACCTCCTCGCCTCCAAACGAAAGCGTGTCTTTGCTGGCTTGCAGTTCAGTCTCTGCTGTCAGCCTGTCTGAGCCTACCAAGACAGGATAAAGTACGAAAAGAATCTCTTGGATGTACCGCGAATTCGCCGCAAAGTCCCGAAAGCCACAGCTTCGGCAAAAGAGCTCATTGAGATATTGGGTGATTGTCTTTAGGACTCCGTAACCCGACGGGTCCGGTTCGCTCGCTTTCACGAAATGGCGCAGCCCGGCTTCCAGCATCCCCATGATGGCGGGCAGCATCTCCGGGTTGACAACATGCAACTTGTCATCGATAGCAATAATACTCGTCAAGTCGGAGAGGGTAAAATTCTCCGACACTTGGGTTTGGATCGGCGCACAGCCGAACAAGATTGCAAAACAAGATTGCCACAGCGCTGCAGACTTCCAAAAGCTCCTCAAGCGACATTTTAAGGTCAGGAAGCCCCCGTTTCTCTCCACAAAGGAGGTTTTGAACTCGGAGCCGAGCGCCAAAAGCAAGCGACAAATGATGCGAAGGGTGAAATTGACGACACGAACATCGTTTTCGGCAAGCAGATGGAGAAGCCAGCGGTTCGGAATTGATCTGTTGAAACGTCTGACCACGTGTATCGAAGGGTCCTGACCAATTGTACTCTCGAGCAGTTGGAGAACGTGAATGGCCAATTCGGAGCGAGCCACTGTTTTGGGTGGCGCGTTGGAAGACGTCGAGGTAGCAGGGCGGGCGGCCAAAGGTGTTCGAGCCCACGATGTTGTGCGCTGCCGCTGCTGACCAATGCTAGCCATGCTGCGCATTGATCTCAGAGGCATCGTTCTTTCGTCCTGAAGACCAAACGCTATGAACATAGCGAGCTCTCGATACATCGGGCCAGCCGAGCTGTTGTCTAGAAGCGCTTTCAAAGCGTCTGTGAGCGCCGAGACAACATTGGGAGAGAATTCTTCAGACTTCAAAGCCTCAATGAGCTTTCTCACCACACGCATCCTAATCAACCGCTTCTGATTGAATGTCTGGTGACGGTTGTACGACACGAAGTGCACGAACTGGGAGTAATAGAGCAGTTGTGTCTCAACATTACATTGACGCCAGGTGCCAAAGTCGATAAGCAGAATTCTGAAAGCCATGGGATTGATGATCATGGAGTTCTCAGGCTTCATTTTGTCGTAACCCACTGATTTCAAAATGAAACTCAGCAGCTCGTACGGCATAGTCTGACGATCTTCCAGGCCTAGCATCGAAGAGGCTTTGCGACCGCTACTTGGGGGATAACCAGAGTCGAACCCTAGCTTCTCACGTATCACAGCCGCGAGCATCTGGTAGCCATTGCCTTTCTCCATGGCTTCGCTGATGCGCCAATTCTCTTGGATGCATTCGAAAAACACCTGCACAGATTGCAGAAACGCCTTCTTAGATGTTGCAGACTCCACAAGCCTGATCAGCGCAGGTAGGCAGCCGCAAAGGCACCAGATAGAATCATCAAGTGGCATTGGCAAGGTGATCACGGGATCTCCTGTAAGTATTCCAGTGCCAAATGAACGACTAACAGCTTCGTTGACTGAAGGAATCGCCGCATTGACGGCAACAGCATTTGACCTCTGCGCAAGGTGCTGGTATCTTGCAGATGCTCTCTGGTCCAGTTCGCTTCCGACAGACTCAAGAGTTCGCGATCCGTCAAAACGGATGACTGCCGACGGGGATATGCTGATCAAGAGTCGACTTTCCGAGACTACATCACTCGCACGACCTTCAATCGCAGTCGTTATGTCCGATCTGTCCGATTTGTCCGGGTGCAGAAGCTCGTTGTATCTCGAGAGCTCTGCCGACGACCGATAGGTGAGCAGCGGCCCCAAGGAATCCTGGAGATTGCCGCTGTATCGAGGCCCCAGCCGGTGATGGACAGCAATGAACTCGTCTGTTAACGGAGTTTGATATAGATGAGCGCTTGCAAGCGACCACCGAGACGCGATTTGATTCTGGCCAATCTTTGATCCCAGATCATGCGGGGTGCCAAAGAAAGATTGCACTGGCGTTGGCTGACGGGCGACCGTTTGTCCATATACTGGCCGAGTGCCCAAAGAGTGATTCACAGTGTGGTCTGCCGGGGGTTCGGGATAGGCACATTTGACTTGCTCAGCGAACTCCCCGTTGATGAACAACGCAGCGCTACTGTGACGTGGATCGGACACGTTTTTCCTTTGCACGAGAGCAACGTGGTACCATTTGGTAGCATTGAAACAAGTCGATTTGAAGCGCACGCTCGGTCGAGAAGACCGTATTGACGTCTGCAAAATCAACTGATGGCTCTTGTTCTCGAGATACGCCAGAATAAAACAGCTTTGCGTGGCGTCGAAGGCACCAAAAATGGTAGTGTGCGCTTCCGGGTCGAACTCGTCAATCCGAATCCATGCAGAAAGAGTATAGCCAATGGAAGGAGGAAATGTTTGAGGAAGGTTGGGGAACTCGATCGACGAATAGCCCATGAGGCTCAGGTCAAATTGAACAAATGCTGGATTTCTCGACTCTTGCAATGTGTCAAGAAGGAGATTTCGCGCGTGATCAAGTGAAGCGCTTGACTTGATTAATTTCGCGACTGTGGTCAGCGAGTCAAGCCCTAATCCACACAAGCACCGTGTCAACTTTTGCAGCGATTTCTGGAATGGAGACCCCAGCTTGTTGTCTATGAATGCTGTGACCACACAAGATAGCAGACCAGTCTGCCATAGCGCGACTCGATTGCGATGACTGAGCTTTACAAGGTCCACGATGGAGTCCAGCGTTGTGAAAAGACCGCTTGTACGGTTCGCGAAAGTGTCAGCGAACACCAGGAGCAATCTGGTCGCGATTGCTAACGCCTCCGGTTGATGTAATACTTCGTTACCTTTGAGAGCTGGAGCGCGGATGCATGCATCATCATTGTTTCCGATGTCGATCTTTTTTTCGTCATCTTGCAACGCGTCGGTTGGGATCTCTCGGGATAATCCTAGTTCGAACAGCCCACGGAAAACGACATGGACGAGAGCGTGGTCGACAGCATTCCCTGGTTGTACTACAGCACGGAGCCCATGCTCGAGCTTGTGCCAACCATCGCAGCGACCTGAGAAGTACCTTACATTTCCGCGATGGCCTCTCAAAGCCTCGGAAAGCAAGCTGAAGATGTTTCTGAACAGCTGAATCGAGACGCCAGCAGCACCCTCAGTCTCAACTTTGCTCAGGACTCCAAAAATGGCTTGGAAGCCTTTGGCGCGGCGGAACAGGTCTTTTAGGTCGCTGTCCGTTGCAAGCTCCCGTCTGAGCGCATCTGCGGCACGCTCCGCGCTCGCAAAGGGTTCTTGGTCCGGGCCATTTGGCGCTGGTATGGACAGCTTTCTGATGAGGACGACAGTTGAGGATTCCTCCTCGTCAGCACCAAGGGCCCTCGAAGCTCCTGTAGAAGACCGGTGTCGCAGGGAGCGGCCGGATGCAGAGGCTTGAGAGGCCATTGTGAGAGGTTCCCGTTCAGTCGGCCAAGATGGAACGTCGCATGCTGTTGGCAGTGGTCTCACGGTGTCATGGGCGGTCGATCGTTTATTGGCTCATTCGATTAGCAGCCGCTCACTCGAAACGCGAGCATGCGATAGGAGCCGTGGAGCCTCAGTGCGGACGAGGCAGTAGCGTTGAATGCTTGGCGAGCAGCGTCAGGTGGCGCGCCGGGCGAAGGCGATGAATGGCGCGTGATGGCCTCGCTATGGCCCGCGAGAAAAGGTGGTGTGTGGGGTTGACGCAGCGTGCGAAAGCCCCGAGTCCGTCACTCGCCGATGCCCAAGCAAGCGTTCGAGGCCGGATTCTCACACACAGCACGGCACACGCGAGCAGTTGCTGAGCGACGCAGTCAAGCTGCCACCGCCGCAGTCGCTGAGAGGTCCTGCCGCACGTGCCAGCCGGGCAGCGCGGCAACGGAACGGAACGGGCGCGCCCGGACGGCGACGTGGGGGCCTGGGGAAAGTGGGCCGGGCCCGAGTTTCAGCCAGCCACCCGATGTTGTCATGCGGCCCGGGTGCCTCGTCACTCGCCGCGCCTTATCAGACAGCTCTCCCAGATCGGTGCTGTGCTCGTCTGCCTTCTCGACTCCTCCTCACTCCTCCATCATCACCCCTTCCATCTCCCCAATCCCCGTCCATTTCCATCACCTTGACTGTACGGACTCCCTCTGTCCATCGCCACCACCATCATCACCGCAGCCATCATGAAGGGCGGCATCCTCGGCGCGGCGCTGGCGCCTTTGATGGCCTCGGCGTCGCCCGTCTTGGTCGACTCCCTCCGTGACGAGCCTGCCCCCATCGTCTCCTCGGCCAACGCCAAAAACATTGCCGACAGCTACATTGTCAAGTTCAAGAGCCATGTGATGCAAGACGGCGCCGACGCCCACCACAGCTGGGTCCAGGACCTGCACCTGTCTACCCAGGGCAGGAGGACGGACCTGAAGAAGCGCTCGCAGACCCCCCTGGTCGACGACGTCTTTAACGGTCTGAAGCACACCTACAACATTGCCGGTGGTCTGCTGGGCTACTCGGGCCACTTCGATGAAGATGTCATTGACGAGGTCCGTCGGCACCCTGACGTAAGTTGCCATCTCGCGCCTTTCCCGCCGCACCACTCCCCTATAGACACGGTTCGATTGCTGACAGTTCCATCAGGTCGCACTCGTCGAGCGAGACCAAGAGGTTCACACTCTTGCCGACGACGGCGAGCTCGAGCGGAACGCTCCATGGGGCCTGGCGCGCATTTCTCAGCGTGACCAGCTGACCTTCGGCTCCTACAACAAGTACTTTTACGCTGGCGAGGGAGGTGAGGGAGTGGATGTCTATGTTATCGACACGGGCACTTACACCGACCACGTTGACTTTGAGGGCCGTGCGACGTGGGGCAAGACTATCCCTCAGGGTGACCCCGACGAGGATGGCAACGGTCACGGCACCCACTGCTCCGGCACTGTCGGTGGCAAGAAGTACGGCGTTGCCAAGAAGGCTCACATCAAGGCCGTCAAGGTCTTGCGCTCCAACGGTTCTGGATCCATGTCCGATGTGGTGAAGGGTGTCGAGTACGCGGCCGACTCGCACGACCAGAAGATGCAGGAGGTCAAGGACGGCAAGCACAAGGGCTTCAAGGGCTCAACTGCCAACATGAGCTTGGGCGGTGGCAAGTCGTCCATCTTGGACCAGGCCGTCAACGCCGCCGTTGACGCCGGCCTTCATTTCGCCGTGGCTGCCGGCAACGACAACGCCGATTCCTGCAACTACTCCCCCGCTTCTGCCAAAAAGGCGGTCACCGTCGGCGCTTCCACCGTCTTGGACGAGCGCGCCTACTTCTCCAACTATGGCACTTGCAACGACATCTTTGCCCCTGGTCTCGACATTTTGTCAACCTGGATCGGTGGCAAGTACGAGGTCAACAAGATTTCCGGCACGTCGATGGCCTCGCCTCACATTGCGGGTCTGCTGGCCTACCTGCTTTCTCTTCAGCCTTCCAAAGACTCAGCTTTTGCTGTTGCCGACATCACCCCTAAGCAGCTGAAGGCTGATCTCGTTTCCATTGCCACCGTTGGTGCTCTCACCGACGTCCCCAGCGACACGGCCAACATCCTCGCCTGGAACGGTGGTGGCTCATCCAACTATACCGAGATCGTTGCCGAGGGTGGCCACGACGCCGGCTCGGAGCAGATCAAGGTCGACTTTGGCATGATTGCCGACGAGGCGGACGAGGTGTCAGACAAGATCCGCGAGATGTCGAGGCAGATTGGTGACGATGTTGCCGAGGAGATGCGCCAGCTGATGGAGGAGATGAAGCTGTAGATGCGCCTGCCGCATCACGACGTTGATGCATCAGAGCTGTTACTCGCGAAGCAATGAGCTGCCTTGCTCAGCCATGTGCGAGATGGAGGTGGATTGGTAGTGAGGATCTACACGATGGTACCGCGACACGGGCCACGGATCAGCTCGACGGACGTTGAGGGTTGCATAAGCGCGCATGGTCGAGACTCGAGCTCCTGCTTGTTGGATAGTCTCGCAACATTATGGTTACAAGAGATGGTGTTTTTACTCGACGGGGCTGCCTGCGCTCCTGTATAGAAATCAATGATTAATCAACCCGCAATGCATTCTTCTTATCAATTTATATGAGAGACTCGGTGGTGCGCGGGCTGCGCGAGCTTGTAAGTAAACCGAAGTGCGAGGACATTCCACTGACATTTGCCCGTGCAGCGCTCTATC
Source organism: Saxispiralis lemnorum (assembly GCA_034509035.1). Lineage (NCBI taxonomy): Eukaryota > Fungi > Ascomycota > Dothideomycetes > Mycosphaerellales > Aeminiaceae > Saxispiralis > Saxispiralis lemnorum. The sequence goes on from JAWXCT010000106.1 coordinate 118,331, forward strand.
GGGAAGAGAATGATTGCGTCTACAGTGCGGTGTGTAGGTACCTTCGATCTCGTTTTCGTAAGCCCTTGGGCTGACGAGAAAGGCCGCACCCGGACTCTCTGTCGACTTCGGCAAGAATTCGCATGCCAGTGGGCACTTGCTAGACGTTGAAAGCGATCGATTCTCCGGCAACAGGGCAGGTGAGCGGGTTGACGCGACTGCACAGGTAAGCAGCACCATACTTCCTTCTTGCTACACATCTCATCTCGACGACAACTTTTTGTTATCGCATTCCACATGCTGCATCTTACACAGTGAAGACTATTTACAGGAGACCGTGGAAGCGACCTGTGGCCATCTCGACATACAGCATGCTTTCGAAGTCCAACGGCAACGCTGAAGACCGTCTTCGCGGAGCGAGATCAATCACGTCGACATCATCGGGCCATCAACGCAGCGCAACGACCATTGACCCTTTCGTCACTCGGCTGCATGCCGAAGTGGCCGCGATTCAAGCCTATGAGAGGGCTCAACAAGCGGGCGAGGCAGGGCAGAGACCTGTGCCACCAAAGCTTGTGCGGCGGCGGAGCCAGCTGAATGGACGCTCTCAGGGAAGTCACTTTGAAGACGCACGGCTGGGCAGAAAGAAGTCCAATCCACAGAAGAGGGAGCGCAGTAAGAGTCGACTGGTACAAGCTCCGTCGCTGAAGCCTGAAGGTGCACTCAGTGAGGAAAGTGGGAATGAGACAATTGTCACCAAAAGGAGATCCGTCATCCATCCACGTGCACATTTCAACTCCACGACCGAGAACACTAGTTCATTGCCCTCGTCAAACCGTCGAAGACACAAGTCGCAATCTAGCTGTACGGATGGGAGCCCTGCGCAACGCTCTTCTGCGTTGAGGAAACAAATCTCCCTGTCCTATGTGGAGACGCCGCAGGACTGCTACCAGCCCGAAAGTTTTGGCAAGCCCCAATGGCCCTCCAAACTTCGAGCAGTAGACGGCAACTGCAGGCACACAGTACCAGAGTCTGAATCCTCAAAGCCCTCGATACGGGAGACACCGACGGATGAAGACGTTTCGGAGATGGCCCACGATAAGTGCCTACAAGACTTCCAGAGCAAAAAGCTGAAGGGGCGCAAATCTTTCCTGGTCGCGCCATTCAAGAAACGTTCGCCCACGAGAACACAAAAGACAAGTGAGAGTAGCTACGACACTGCACTACCACCCTTCAATTATGCAAGCGAGACCCCTCCCACACCAACCATGCCACCGCTACCTCCGCCTCCACCACCGCATTCACTGCCTTCTGTTCCACCAACACTGGACGGGCCACCACACACGACGCTGGTCACGAGTAAATCACGACACTTCTCGGATACCCTCAAAGGCCGCTTCCGCGAAGTCTTTCGTAAATCCTCACGAACACTCGGCGGCATACCACCCCAGTACGTCGAAGCACAGGGCACTCGCTTTTCCGTCGTCTCCCCATTGCCCACCCCTCCGACAACGGAGAGCGAGGAAAAAGAAGATCTGTTCACGGTATCGACAAAAGCCTCACGTCTGGCCGTACCTGCAAGCAACAATGACAGCTTCAGCAGTCGTCACAGTGTAGGTGGTGACAGCATCGCTAGATCTCGCATAACAAGCTGGACGAACTCGACGGTAGGCCCTGGACCTTGCAGCTCCCACGCCGAAGCAGCCGCTTCGACTGGAGTGGATGACAAAGGGCGATTGAGGACCAAGGGCAGTTCTTCGACTTTGCGCAAAGCAAAGTCGTTTCTCAGTCGATCTATCCAAGACAGACTGCAGCGTACCAGCAAGGCGAATCTGCACGCTTCTGACGAAAGCGCGAGACTCTACTCAGCTTTGCAAGAACGAATAAAGCCATCCGAATCAGTAAGTCAGCCGCAAAACACTGACTCCGATTGCCACTCGCGGAAGTCTTCTGGTATTAAGACGCTACCGTCTCAGCAGGGGGGAGTGTCCTCTGTGTCCAGCCGCAATCACTGGAATGCGGCAACCATCCGCTCAGTGACGCCAGACCCAGTGGCCTACAAATTGGATATCCCATCGCCTGTTCCTGAAGTGCTGAGTTCCGACCCTGCCCAAAACATGAAGACCATTGAGTCGCAACAGGCGAACGAGCAACTGCAACCCGTGCCTCGCAGCCGATTCCAGCGTCATTCTGCACTTAAAGCTCCGACGCCATCAAAAGACCAGCTCGAGCAGCGGCTTGAACGGTCAAAGAATCGTTGGCAGAGTCCCCTCGATGAGGTGGCACCAGTCTCGCCCCGATCGACCAGAACGACGACCATGGAGGACAGCCCCTACGAGATGCGCTCTCTGAGCCGCACGCTCCATCAGCCCATAGAAGCCACTGACCTGCCACATTCTGCGCGTATGGGTTTCCAGTCGAAAGCCTCCGGCCGCGACCTGCTGTCTCCCAGCGTCTATTCTCGAGCAAGTGACGGCGCGTCTCCGCGACCTGACACTCCAGTCGACCAAGGCGGCGTCATGGTCACGATTACTGGACGTGAGGTCAGAAGCTATTCAATTTCCCCAGCGAAGCGCGACAAGCCAGTGCAGGAGCCCGCTGAAGCGCCGTGCGACTGGCGCAGGTGGCTTTCTAATGAGATGAGCGGGTGGACTCAGGCCAATTGTAGGGAGGGTCTTGCGCTACCAAAAGGCGTCCTTACGCACTCGGGAGCTATGGCGGTAGGAGTGCGCGCACCGAGCAGGGAGGATTGCACAAGGCAGGAACCACTCTCCCCAACATTTGAGGCAGGGTCGTTCGGGAGGAGCAGCCAAGAATCACGGACGGATAGTAGAAAGTCCAGTTACATGAACGAACGGTACCCGATGATTGGATCGAGCCAGCCCGCGAGTGGCAAGAGCAGCAGAAGCGGTTCCCATGCACTGACTGCAGGCGTCTCAGAGCCCAAGCCTCCCAAGCTGATCGATGCCATCGCCACCAAAGGCATCTCACGCTCAGAAGGTGGAAGACCCAAGCCTCCGTCGACTCGCCCCAGAGGTTTTTCGGAGCGCCACTCGATTCAACGCATTGACACAGCAAGTCACCACGAACAACCAACGAAACCGAACAATCCACGCCTGGCCAACCCTAGTCTTTCGCCCCCTGGCCAGGCTTATCCCTTGTATCAGGCAGCCACAATGCATGCCAAAAAATCGCAATCAGCTCCGAAGTCCGCGCAACCCAAATCTGCCCACGACCTCCGTGCCAACTTCAAGACCGCCGCGCAATCCAATCCCAAAAACCTCGAGATCCGCCGTCGAGCAAAAGAATCACCGAACCCCAACACCGCGCTCTCTTTCGTCGAAGACAAGACGCTGCAGAGCATTGCCGCTGGTCCTTATGCATCGGAGACCATGCTCAGCTCCGCTGCGGATGGGGACAAGGAGAATACGCTTCCGTCACAGAAAGAGCCACATAGCTTGACTACGCCACCCCCGGGTTCTGAGTGGCTTGCTGCTAGTTCTGAGAGCGAGAAACCCGGCAGGAGGGAAGGAAAGACCGGGTCGCAATGGCAATGGCAATGGCAACGGGAAGGTCTGGAGGTGGGGGTTCATCCGGCCTTGAGAAAGAGAAGCGGGCAGAGAAACCAGGACACGGGAAGGCAGCAAAATGATAGCGGTTGTGTTGGGAAGCAAAGAGGGTCACCAGGGCAGAGGATGGTAACAGACTGGTTAGACAGGAGGAGCGAAGGAGGCGAAGGGAGTGACGGTGCTTTCGTTTGATAGATTGCGACAATTGCACAAGCACCATTGCTAGGCAGTCTTGCATCTGGCCACAATTGCTAGAAATTGAGCGACCAAGTACGGTATCTCGGACAAGACCGCTAGAACGAACAAGATATTCAAAGGAGATTCACTGTCGGGTTTGCTAAACCTTGAACTCCACACGTTTGTTACTTGCAGGACGACACACGGGATTAGCATTGTAGCCGTGTATCCATACCTAGTGTCGAGGTTACGGGGTGGATGGCGGACTTCCTAAAAGCCCTTCTTGCTTGGAGCGTCGTGGAGACGGTCGAATTACGGGTGTTGAAGTTAGGCGGCGAGAGCACCAAGGCAGACGGCCCGGGGGGCGACCCGGCCGTTTGTTACGGACCGATGCTCCGAACCCACTTCACCAACTTGATTGGACCGCGACC
>JAWXCT010000106.1:122586-180379 GCA_034509035.1 Saxispiralis lemnorum
TTCCGCTACGAGCTCTCCCAGCGAATCGAACACCTCGTGTGAGATCCGCAACACCGTTAGCGTCAGGCTTGGATTTATGGTTGCTGCCGGCGGCAGCGATAAGGGCTACCTTTCGAAGGGTAGGCCGGAGAGTGTGTCTACTAGCTAGCCGGGTGCTACGGACCACTATGCACGGTCCTTATTAACTAGTAGTGCAATTAGATAAGCACTTCGGAATACAAGGATCTAATGTGCCAGATAAGCGAGCTAATTAGACAAGCAAGCTAATCAAAACGCATGCGCGACGGGTCTTCTACCTTCTTCTTCTTATTATATAACAAATTTTAGTTGCAATGCCCTCTAAGGCTAAAGAACGTATTTCTTTAGCCCTTTAAGTATATTGTAGCAGCTAGCTTCTATTTGTTCAAGCTGTAGCTAACGCGTATAATGTCCCGTTTGCGACTCTTTATGCACGGCACCTTAGAGTACTTCTATAAGCTAATACATCTGCTAACTCGCAAAAGCTCTTAGACAACAAAGAGCAAGTCCTTCTCTAAAAGATTCTCTAGCTATTAAATAATAGATTCCCTCCCTAGCGCATAAATGTTGAAAAGATACCTAACACAATACTCCGTACCCGGAATCTATCTAATCCTTAATACATAGAAGTAAACTAGGTTGCTAACTTTGTTAAATGCTATCTAGAGCTATTAAGTGTATAAAACCAGAAGTTTGATATCTAAAGAGTAAGAGTCTTAAGATCTAGAGCTTACTAGCACGTAGTTCAAACTTGTTAGGGACACAATCGTAAAGTACGGTATTACGGAGGAGGATGTTGCGGATCTTACACAAGGTATTTGATTCGCGGGTTTAGAGCTCGTAGCGGAAGAGGAGAGTACAGACAAGTAGTATTACCTTGGAGGGTTAAACAAAGCTAAGAGGAATCTTGGAAACCTTTTAGTAAGATTGCAACATAAGTTGAACACAAGAAGATCTATAAGGGAGTCTTCTTAGTCCGCTTTATACTATAGGAAATCTCTTGGGTCGACAAGGCCGCTTACGGTCCTGTCGACCCCGGCTAACAAGGTCGTAGTCGACCTAGTCGGTCCTAGCAGGTTCGCGACAGAGCTGAGCGATCGGTTCGCCTATAGCCTTGTCGGTCTAGGTCGACGAGGTCGCTGTCGACCTTGTCCTAATTAGCCTAGCCAGTTCGCCTCGTATCTAGGCGACCCTTGTCACGTGACTGCGGGGTCTTGTTGTTGACCGCCGTACTTGTCAGGCCTTTCTCTCGTTTGATTAGCGAGAGTGTCCGGTTAGTAGGTCCTTCTCCCGTGTTCGTAATAGTAGAGTTCGATCTAACTTTGACACTAAAGCTTATATAGCGGAAAACATACCCTAATTAATACTAAGCTATTCTATACAACAGTACTATTATACTTTAGTAAAGTATATAGGGCCGGGAAGGAAGAGGAGATCTCTATATAGATATCTACTAGGCCGGGCCGTAATCGAGTTTAGGAGCAAAGGTCTATAGTAACTAAGATAGAGATTGCGCCCTTCTAGCTGTTGCTGCGGCTACTAGACGCAGTACTATGTCACGTGCGTAACACGGACCTCTTGGCGTCTTAATGGATTCCTTAATTGATCTCGACGCCACCGACAACATCCTGAATTTTGCTGTTAATTATGAACACACTTAGATTTCAACATGTCCAAACGAGGGGCCTTGGCACAGTGGTAGCGCATCTGATTCCAGTTGTAACGGAAATCCAGAAGGTCGAGCGTTCGAATCGCTCAGGCCTCACCAATAACGCAGGTACATTGTATCGTGAGATCCAAAATAGCCGACTGATTTTTTTTTTGGACCATAATTTTTGTCATTCATGGTTTTCCGTACAGTAAACTCTACCTAAAGCTGCGACTTTTGGCATTCACTATAGATTTACCGCGCTGCCGGCGGGAGTAGCAAGGGCTGCCTTTCTAAGGGTAGGCCCGAGGGTGTATATCAATACTAGGAGGGTTTACTAGCTAGCTAGACTACTAGTTGACTAAGGTCTCTATCGCTAGCACTAAGAGACTTGGAATAGTACAGAGGCTACGGCGACGGCGACGACAAGGTAGAACCAGACAAGAATTTCTCTTATATATATAGACTACTTGGAGGAAAGAGCTATATAACTAAGGGTCCGCATTAGCGGGTGTTTCGATTGATTTGCGAGGCTAGAAATAGGACTTTTAGCGCGCGTGGGCCCAAATCTTGCTAGCTACGAAGGTAGTTAGCACGCTCAAGCGCTATACGCGGCTAGGCGGCCTAATCCTACTCGGAGGACGTGTAGGGGGAGTAGGTAGATAAGACTACCCCGTAACCAAAAAAATTAATAACTTGTTGAATTTGATTCTATATTGAATCTACTACGGTACGTACATTGGAACGATACAGAAGTAGTATTGAAATATCGGTCTGTAGTAATGATCTAGCCTTACTTTTTGCTCCTTACAAAGCCTGTTAGCCCCTAAAGTAAGACGTTGGACTCGATTCAAGGATGCTATTATCGCTAGCTAAGGGCGCACGTCTCCTCAGTCTTAGGCAAAAGCTCTAAATAGCAGAGCAGCATACGTAGGGCTTTCGGATGATTTCGAAAATGTTACAAATTAAAGGTCTTCGCATTGATCTTATGGACCCTGCGCTAAGTCCAATCGTTCCAATACGGCAAACAACGGCCTAGTCATCCGTCATCGATCATGCTCTCATAGGTCGTGTCCCGGTTAAGTACTACCCACGAACGCACGCAACCATGAGCTTCTCATAATCGCCCCTGGTCTCGCCCTTGATCCGACTCGCCAAGTCCTTACCATACTTCTGCTTATACACGGCCTTGCAGGCCTCCATGCGGCGGGGATCCCAATGGATCATGATGACGCGACGCACCAGCATCTCGTCCTTGGTGCCGACGCCGCTCATGGCCCCTTCGAGGAGGTCGGCGTCGTGCCTGGCCGGGTTTTCGGCGCGCCGCAGCATGTACAGCAGCGCGTCCTCCATGTGGCCCGAGAACTCCTTGCGCACGGTTTCCTGCAGCGAGCGCTGGAAGCGACGGTGGTAGGCCTCGCACGTGGCGTAGAGCTGGGCGTTCGATTTGGAGGAGATGATGGAGCAGACAGAGATTTCGTCGGTGCCCATTTGCCCTTCAGTCGCGCGGTGCAACTCCTGCACGTCTTGGTCGACCTGATGCGGGTTGACGCCTGCCGACTCCTCATTGCGGCGGGCGGCTAGAACCATTTCGAAGAGGCGCTGCGTTTTGGCAGACAAGTCCCCCTTGACGTCGGATTCCAGGCTCTTGCCGTACATATGCTGGTAGTGCTGCTTGATGGCATTCAGGTCGGCATTTGAGCGACCCAGGAGGACTTCGTCTAGAGCACGCTCGTCCGTGCCGGCGCCACTCAGCGCTTCGTGCGCAGTGTGACAATCCTGCTCGAGAGGCCCGCGCACGATGGCTTTCAGGCCTTCGCGGAAGTAGCCGGACGTCTCTCCGTGGATGTCTTTCATCAGATCACGGCGGAGCTTGTTGTTGAAAGTCGACCTCAAGCCATTGGCTGCGATTGGGTCAAGAGGCGCGAGAATGGCGATGAGGGCGTTTTCGTCGGTACCGAAACCTTTCATCGCGCTGCGCAAGTCGTCTGCCTGGCGAGACATGTCGGGACCCGGCTGCCCAGGTATGTATCCGGGAGACGGCTGCGATGGCGGGCCACCGTACTGCCCACCAGGCGGTGCGCCATATCCGCCCGGAGGACCCGGAGGTGGCGCACCGTACTGCCCTGGAGGTGGTCCAGGAGGAGGTCCACCATACTGTCCGGGTGGCGGCCCTGGTGGGGGAGCGCCGTACTGGCCAGGTGGAGGACCATGGCCGTATTGACCTGGTGGGGGGCCTTGCCCGTACTGGCCCGGCGGTGGTCCTGGCGGGGCACCATAGGCGCCGCCTTGGGGAGGATAGGGGGAACCTTGAGGAGGATATTGGCCCCCTTGTGGTGGATACTGGCCGCCCGGTGGCGGACCGTAGCCTTGCTGGGGTGGCGGCTGGCCCCAACCGCCTGGCTGGTAACTCATGGGTGGTGGTGGTGGATGCGGGTAGCCTTGCTGTCCGTAAGGCTGCTGAGGAGGAGGTGGCGGATAGCCGCTCTGCTGCGGAGGGTAGGGCGAGTCTATTATACACCATCAGCCAAGCGGCACAACTTCAGAGTAGCGTGCGATGGGCGAGGCGCCAAGGGGGGAGGGTGAGGTCACCCTACGGTTGCGCCACGTTGATCGACCGCGGGCTTGAGCATGCGGGTGACTTACGACCGTGAGGCGGGCCCTGAGGCGGGCCCTGATTGTAGTAGGACATGCTCCGGGAGGCAACGCAGAAGCTACCTCAGCATGTAGATGGGTATCAAGCGAGATTGGAGATCGCCCAGATGAGGAGGAATAGCCGGGTGGTCGAGGGGGCCGTAAGGCAAGAGATGGCAACAGCGGATGGAACAGGCAGTCAGCGCGAGACTTGATCAACCGGCGCGCGCAGGCAACAAGCCGGAGCAGGTCGAAGTGTGGTGGTGCTCGGCAGGACGGCAGGAGGGGCTCAGCTCTGGCGCTTGGCTGATGAGAGCATCGCTGTGCCGCCAACCTTGAACTTCCTTCCTCCTTCGACGTGGGGCCCCACCATTTGTCGGCCGAGGCAGGCTGCGTGGAGGGATACTGCGTACTGATCATCGAGCGGCGAGAGAACACGCAGAACATGGGTGCTGGACAAGAACACGCAGAACGTGAGTGCTGCACACGAATACGCGGAACATGGTTGCTGCAGCACGGATGGATGTTCCGTCATTTGTCTCACCCCGCTGCTGTAGGGCTGTGCTGAGGCCGTGCATTGCCAGCCCCGGGAGCAGCCCCACAGGCCATCGCCACCTTCTGTGTTTCCGTCACCTTACCTCAGACTGCCTCACCGTTACCCAGTACAAGTCCACTTACCTAGTCTTGCCCTTCTCCCGCACGATGGCGACGCTTCGGTGGTCGAGTGACTCGGAGCACACAACCCGGCCTCCCTCCAAACAGACTGATGCCTTCAGGCAACCGACTTATGCCGCTACCCTGTGCACCTTCAGCACGTTGCAGCAACCCCCTTCTCTTCTTCGCCAACGCTCATCGCGTGTTCGCATGGTGCGTTTAGCGTGCCTTGTCAGTGCCACCCCGCATCGGCCACAGCATCTGCACGCCATCTGTGCGCGATCTCTTCCACCGCTGGCTCTTCTTACAGTCTCCGCGCTGACGAAGACAACGCGACGACACGCTCTGCCACCCCTGTGCCTCCCACCATTGCCATTAGAAGTATACCTCACTCCTCCGCCCAGGACGGCCCCAGACATGGTGACTTTCAACCTGCAGTGGCACACCACCCTTTTTTCTTATGGAATGATCTGCATGCCGCCCAGTCTTCTCTACGTCAACCCCGCGGTGCGTCGGTCGACTTGACCAACCACGATTACAGGCCTTTCTCTGTACAGCCACCCGAACACACCCGATGATTGGGCGATGCCCTCGCGCGCTGCGTGCCGATCAGGGCCATCCTCGCACAGCCTTCAACCGGTGTAGGCACAGCAGCAAGGCAGTACTGTATGGGTGATGGCCGGAGCTGTCATTGCATCACTTGCGGTTTCAGGAATATCCACACGTCCCGGCCTCATCAGCAGCGAGACGGCAAGACTCAAATAACCTTGCCGTCTCCAAGCATTTGCTTGTGTCCGGTGCAAGTCATATCTTCTCCTACGCGCTGTATACCGGCAACAAGCCAATGCTTTGTCTCCTTGTCTAGAATTTTGGTGCGTGCAACCCACCAAAGTGTGACCACTTCCTCTTTTGGCCATCCGGGCGTGAACACACACATATGCAGTCAGAAGCTTTCACCGAGCCTTACGACGCACCTGAACACAGGCGTTGAGTAGAAACTTTTACCTTTGCCACGCGCCAGAGGTATATAGTGCATCACCTCTCCCACCCCGTAACGGCCCATCAAACGTTCACCCAAGCGTCGAGACATACCGGTAATCATCATGGCACGACAACCCCTCCCTTCAGCATACAAGCACCAAACACGTCCGGGGAGAGATTCTCGCGCTTCCTCCACAGCCTCCCAAACCAAATACCACACTCCAAACGCAGTTCCGCCACCCCCGGACCAGCAGGGCTATTTCCACCATAGCCGCCCAAGAGGCCCCCCAGTGACACACCAACCCTTGGCAACCGCGCCGTCAACAACACAGATGCCACCCGACATACGGGGTTCACATTTGCACCCGCACTTCTATTCCGCCCACGACTACCGCCACCCCTCCCAACCCGGCACTCCTTCAACAGCAAACCCACCATACCCCACTGAAGGCGAACCACGGCGCTCGATCGACTCCAGTGTCCACAACAGCCGCCGCTCCCACGACAGCCATCGGTCGCACCACAGCCGGCGCTCATCAGCCTCCGACGAGCCCCGGCGGCGACGCCACTCGCACAGCGACGACAAGCGTGCCCACCGACGCCACGGCAACACGGATGGCCGCGATCGCAAGCAAAAGGACCGGCCCACGTTGGGTGACACCATGGCTGAGATGTATGACACCCTGAAGTACTGGATGGGTCCGAGGGACAAGTACTAAGGGTGAAAATGGCAGATGTCGTAGGGAGGTCTAGGGGACAAGTGGTAACGAGGCCGTTTGCGGATCATGGGATGTTGGCAAAAAGGCCACACTGCGGAATGGCGTTCAACGAGTGATGAGTACCCATTTTAAATTGGACTGGGATTTTGCTACTTAACATAACCCCCGTCTTTTTGAAGCTCTCAATAGTAAGGATGGCAGGGACTTCACGGTTCTTCTTTCCAGCCAGTCAGTCGACGTGTTTGCAAAGCTTTGTCTCGTGGTGAGTCATCTCGCGGTCGCTATTGCAACCATGTCGAACGCCCACGACAGTTCATGACCATTCAGACTTGGAAGGAGAGAGAAGGCGCGACCGCATGACCTGCATTGAAGGGGGGTGCTGTCTGGAGGCACTCTCTCACGTGACTGATCTTCACTTCATTCTACCTTACCTCACCTCACTTGGCCACATCCTTTTGCCTCATTCAATCTTGCCGCCGTACAGTTTTGCCGCCGGCCTCAACTTGCAAGCGCGCCGTTTGTCCTCGCCACGAACAAGGTGCACGTGTCCGCCGCGTTGAGGTCCGTGCCCTCGCAGCCTACAAGAAAAGATCAACTGCTTCGAAGGCCGACCACGAGCCACCAACACTGCCACTGCCACCGCCACCGCCATCGCCATCGTCCCCGGCACCATGGCGCCGGTGAAGAAGAAGCGCAAGACTGACGTCGAGCCAGAGAAATACCCCTGTCAAAGCTGTTTGACCACCCGCGCTGCAAGAACATTCCCCGAATACAACCCCAGCGTCGACTGTGATCACCTCATCAACACCTGCAAGCCCTGCTTGAAGAGATGGGTCGGTATCTGTGTGAATTCGCACGATTTCTCGACCAGCGAAGATGGCAAGGTGTTTGGAATCCGGTGCCCTGAGTGTACTGGCCTGATGCGCAACGTCAATGTCGAGATCGCCGCGTCGAAGAAGGTCCATGAGCGGTGAGAAAGAGCAATTCTGAGACTCACTTTCCCGTCCAAGGCCCGTCATCCAAACACTAACCTGCCGGTCGCAGATTCGAGGACTTCGAGCGCAAATACATTGCGGACAGCACGCCGGGTTGGCGTTGGTGCATGGCGCCCTTCTGCCGCGCAGGACAGGTTCACGAACCAGCCAAAGGGCCAAAGGAGGCCGAACGCCCAACCCTCCAGGCACGCGTCAGCAATTACGTTCACGGAACCGAGCCTGCCGCGCCCAACAACCCCAACGTCTGCCAATGCCATGCGTGCGGCGCGCAAGCCTGCGTGACATGCGACCGGCCGTGGCACGAGGGGGAAACGTGCGAAGAGTATCAGGGGCGCATCAAGGACCGTGTCGCCGAGGAAGATCGCACAATGAAGCAGATTGCGAAGATATCCAAGAGCTGCCCCCACTGTCATCGCCGAATCGAGAAGAACGGCGGGTGCTCGAACATGGTGTGCAGTCAATGCCGTGCCAATTTTTGCTGGAACTGCGCAGGGCTATTCGTCAAGGGGCATTGCCATTGCGGTTGAGCTTGATGGTGTGGTGATTGATGGGCGAGAGGATAAGCGTCAGGAATCGGTTGTTTTCCAGACCGTATTCAAGCGTGGCGTCCGAAGCTGGCGTACACGACTGGCGTCCACGTTTGGTTGCGTCACGCACATTGGCGGAGGACGAAGCGTATCCACGGCTCTTCCATGGGCAATCAGCGGATTAGCATGCAGTAGTTTTTCAAGCACGATCAGAGAGCTTCCCGACGCTTTGCAGCTTCACCTCGAGGTCGCGCTTTGTACCGCAAGTGCTTGTATGTAGTTTCGCCCGTACAGCAGCTTGCGTGAGATCGCCAGGCACACTGATTCCATCACGCCACAGACGTTGCCTGCCACAGTGGGTGGGGGACGTCTGTTCCTGCTGGCCCCCTGTCGTCTGGAGGTCAGCTGATAGCGCACGACAGGCGGTGACGTCCGTCGCATCTCCGATCGGGCCGGAGACGATTCGACATGGCCAAGAGCCCGATTGTGGTGAAGGAGAAAGCGGACGGCAGGACGACGACGTGTTTGGCACGTTTGAAGCCCGGCGCACCCACGCGACGGGCCAACTGCGGCGGCGCACCAAGACTTGATCCGGGCGAGCCGGACATGACGGCGCCGCGCCCGCGACGGCGGCACCGGCAGGCGTGTCTTCGCACGCGGGCACCCAGCACGTCGCCGCGAGTTGGCAGCACTGACATCACGCCTGTCTCCTTGGTTGCCCGCGGTGCCATTGCGCGCACACGCAAGGTCTTCCACGTTGGGGGCGTCTTGCTCTCCTTTGCCATCTCTCCGTCCGTCTCGCTCGCCTGCCAGCACGACTCGGCGCAGCATCCATCGGCTTCTTGAACGCGAGAGGGCTAAGAAGAGGCGCATCTGGGATCGGGGCATGCGGCCAACGCTCAGAGACAAGGAAGCGCGCCAGTAAGCCCGGTGTCACGACGGACGACACTCGCACCCTCACGGCAATCAACGAGCTAGGATTCGACATTCACGGATGAGAAGGCGCTGCGCCAATCAGCAAGATGCTCACTCGCAACCACCAAGACCGCGACGCGGTCGGAGACCGGGAGAGGGATGAGAAGGGCGCCGAGAATGCGGAGAGTCCGCCCACGACGGCGTCCATTCGGGACCGCGTTTGCCATTTTACTTGGTGAGTCGACTCGAGCACGCGGCAGCATTGAAGGGGGACAGCACGCCAGGAGCATCAAGCGCCGACTGACGCGTGCATCGCAGGCCATGGTTCGCGACGACTATGTCCACGGGCGCCGTGGCCGTCGTGCTGGCCCAGACGCCCAACAAGTTCAACGGTCTCATGACCATTGGCAAAATCTTCTTCATCCTCGACCTCGTGCTCTTTGTCGCCTTCAGCGCCATCATCGGCGCTCGCTTCGTCCTGCAACCGCGCAAGCTCGCCGCTTCCATCCACCATCCGGTCGAGGGCCTGTTCTTTGGCGCCTATTGGGTCTCCATCTCCCTCATTCTCAATTGCATGCAATCCTACGGCGTCTCTGAGACCGGTCCCTGGTTGGTCTCTGCGCTCCGGATCTTGTTCTGGCTCTATTGCGGCGTGGTGCTGGCCGTCGGCGTCTTTCAGTACTACCTCTTCTTCAAGGAAGAGCGGCTCAATGTCGCGGATGCAATGCCGGCCTGGATTTTCCCTATCTACCCCTTGCTTGTCGTGGGACCCATGGCAGGCACCATGATTCCCAGTCAGCCGAATGGCGCGGCATATGCGATGTGGGTTGGCGCCCTCATGTTGCAGGGCTTGTCCTGGACCGTCGCGTTGATGATGTATTCCATCTACACGCAGAGGTTGATGAGCAGCTCTCTCCCGGGGCCACCAACGCGACCGGGCATGTACGTCTCGGTGGGACCAGCAGGTAAGCAACCAAAATCCCAATCGTAGCCGTCACACTCAACACGAGCTGACCCTTTTTCCTCACCCAGGCTACACATCGGCCGGTCTCCTCTCCCTCGGCACACAAGCCTCCAGCATCCTCCCTGCCAACGCCTTCAACTCCAGCCCCCCCTCACCCTTCGACGAAGGCCAGGTCGTCCGCATCATCGGCGTCCTCTCGGGCACCTTCGTCTCCCTCTTCGCCTTCTGGTTCTTCTGCATCTCCACCATCTCCGTGGTCGCCGGCCTGCGCCGCATGACCTTTACGCTCAACTGGTGGGCGTTCGTGTTCCCCAACGCCGGGCTGACACTCGCTCTGATCCAGCTCGGTAGCGCGTACAACAGCAGCGGCATCAACGGCGTGGCGTCCGCCTTCACCATCGGCCTCGTGCTCATGTGGCTGATCACGGCCGTGTTCCACATCCGCGCTGTGTACCGCGGGACCATCATGTGGCCCGGGAAAGACGAGGATAAGGACATGAGCGGCGTCAGGTGGGGCCGTCCGGCCGCGTGATCGCGTGCGGTGTTGGCTGCGAATCATTAGGAGTTCTGTGTGCATATGTGCGCGGAGGTGTACTGTGATACTAATGTTTTGTCGGGCGTAGGTGGCTAGGATCTATACCCGTGAATATTTGATCTTTTTGCTAGGGAACAAAGGCTAGCGAGCATTGGCGTGTCGTTTGCCCCCGAAGGAATGGCACCAGTGTGGCCTTGCGATATTGCAATTAAAAAAGCTTGGTTCGCTCTCTATGCTACGTAATTTTCATTTGCTCTTTACTCGTTCACAGGGCAAAGAACTCTCGGGTAGAACACAGAGCAGATAGATACCCACCGCGCCCATGTTCATGCCGTCTTCCGAGCAGCAGGCGAGAACGAAACGAACGACTAGAAGCGACCCGTCTCCCTCCTTGTCACCACCCTCTCTAAACCTTCCCTCCGCTCGCCCCTCCCTGCCAAACCTATACCATCCCTTAGCCCATATCCTCCATTGACAGCACTGCTCCTCTTCAGTGGACTGCCGCTCTTCCGCAGTGGGCTTGCGGCATGGCTGTACACGCCCAGATTACCGCCGTCGCTGCGACGCGCAGGCGTGCGCTCGCGCAGGCGCTCGTGATAGGACTTCAGAGGCGAGGAACCGAGATCAGGTGTTGCCGCACTCGGCTGTGGGAATGACGGGGTCGGGGCGGTGGGTGGAGTCGTGGCTGAGGCTGAAGTGTGGTTGGGGCGATGTGAGGGTTTTTGAAAGAGGTGGCGGGATGCGGGTGGTTGTAGCGACCGCTGAATGACCGGCTCTGGGTCGTAGTGGGCAGAGTAGTTGGGGTTGGGGTTGGTGTGGAACCCGCGATTGACGATTGTTGTCGGGGTGTAGAGATCCACCTCGCGCGCCTTGCAGGGTGTCGAGGTCGTGTTGGTCTGGATTCCAACATCGCGGACTGGACGGTTGAGATTTGGGCGCACGAACTTGGTGTCGTATTCGTGGATCACCTCGCCGTGGACTAGAGCGGAATCCTTGCTTTGTTGGATGAAATTTGCCTTGAGAAATGCGAGCTGGAGAGATAGCAGGACCCCAAAGATGAGAGCTTTGAGCCAGGCTGTTGACGGACGAGGATCCAAGGGAGCGGCAGGTAGTAAAGTTGCGTAGAGAAGTTGATGGCCGGGTGAGAAGAGCGTGAAAAGGGTGAGATGAACAGCTTTGGGATCCCAAACGCGAAGCTCCCATACTTCCCTTGAAGCGTCCGGGTGCGCTCGTGACTTAGCTGTGGCCGAATTTATCATTTCTTGCCAGTAGCCCATGGACATTGGTGAGCTCGACGGCGAGCTATCTACGCGCACGCGGTGGGCCGAAGGTGTCACAGGTGCCTCGTCCACTGGCTGTTCAAACAGTCGATAGTGCCGTTTACGTGTGAAGACGTAAAATGCATTCCACCAGCAGAAGATGGTCAAGATCAGAATGATCGTAGAAGCCTATTGCATCCCGACCCGTATCAGCATACATCCGCCGCAAGCTCCAGCCCTTGAACACACTCACAATCCACCCCAGCCAACCAGCTCCACCATCGACTTCTCCAAAAACATCATCTCTTCCTCTACCTTCCCCTAACCCTTCTGTGCTCCCCCCCCGCGCAAGCATGTACGCCAGGTTTAGGCCCACTCCAATTGGTGTTCCCCATTCTTTCAACAGCTCGTCATATTTCCACGTATGATCGTCCAGTTCTTGCGAGAGCCAGAGAAAGAAGTCGTAAGGGTTCAAGTACTCCTTCAAGCGCTGGCTGAGGGGAGCTCGGCGTACGAGGCGTGGCATCCTGGGTGGTTTCTGTTCTGGCGCCGGCGTGGAAATAGGCAGACTATCGCAGAGTGACAACGGAGCAGGATCGGGAACTGAAACGTCCTCCGATGAGCATTGTCGATTATGCGCGTGCGCATGCGAATTTTGGTGACAGTGGTGGAGATTGTTGCGATGCGCGCGAGTGAAGTGTTTACTCGGCCTAACACACAGCTCGGGTGTTGCGGAGTTTGGAGAAGCACCTGCGGCACTGGAGCCGGACTTTCACCGAGTTCGGTCCGGGAGACATTCAGGAAAAGAGCCGTGATAGTATTGTTGCATATTAAAGCAGCTTGCATTGCGCTCAATCGTGCAGATTAACTACCCATATTTAGAGGCTGAAACTGAGGCATCCGCGAGCGCTGTCGCAATGCTGCTTGCACTCCGCCGGATCGTAGTTCTTGAGGGCGTAGCTGCAGGAGTTGGTACGTGCCCAACGAAATTGACACAGCTGAAATGTTTCACTTACACACCAATGCATGCATTCTGTTGCGTAGAGCCTTGGATGTTGGTGAACATCTGCTTGTATCCAGCGGGAGCTACTGCTTCCGTAGAAAGCTGCGAATACGTCGAATTGGCGAGGAATGCCTTAGGCCTGTCCGGACGGGCAGTCTTAGGGCTATAGCCGTCTGGCTGAACCGCGCGGGTATCACAACCTTGGGACAACCGCTTCTCGATGTTCGCAATAGAGTCCGTTTCAACTTCCACTGCTGCGGATATCACGGCAGCGGCGGGATCGTAAGTCGGCACCTCCTCCACAGCATCGATTGCTGGCTCCACGACGACGGACGGAGCTGCGAGTTTTCAGTGAAGCATAACGAGCAGGACTGGAGAGCAGCGCACCCTCATTGACGATGACAAAGTCGATGTTCTGGGGCAAAGCTGCAATCAAGCTATCGAAGACGAGAATTGAGCTAAGCACCCTGGAGACGAGTGCTAAGACTTTCAGTCCAATGACGTTGTTGCTTCTGCGGAAGGAAAGAGTGTGATCGACACGACACATGATCAACACGCAAGATGCAGGAACCTGTATCAACTTCCTGGCCATGTGTCCAGGCTTCTCCGTTCGATCACAACTCGCTCATTTCGCATCGCTCTGCACAATCGCTTGGGCTCACGATCTGAATAGATAGCGGGCTAACGAAAGGGCATGTCTAGACAAGCCTCCGACCGCCACGACCTGCCTCAAGCCCTGGCAGTGTCTCCGCAGTTGACCTCAAACGGGGGACGGGTGTCCCAGAGCGGACATGGCAGCCCCTCGAATTCGGCTGAGGGATTCGTGAGAAAGAGCTTATTGATGGCGCACCTGCCCTTGTTTGCAGGCGGCCAATGGCTGGGCAAGATACACCTCGGATTTGCTTTCCACGCTGCTGAAGGAGCGGATCTTTGGGATTCTTAGCACTTGTGAAGCCGCGCCACCGCCGTCATTCGGTAAGGCTAATCGCAATTCAGGTCTTCACTGGCTGCTAAGTTGAAAAGGGCTTGTTTGAGTCCGGTCTGCGTCGATGTTTTGCAATGAGGAACCAGACTGGAAGTCGAACACGGACAGTTACCAGGAAAAGGAACAGGTCCTTCGTCAAATGGTCAAACACAGGTGATTTGTTTCGGATTCTTCCCAGCATCCCTCAAACGTGATGGAGACCTGTGAAAAGCTAGCCGGCAGCGCCAAGTCGAACAATCTCACATCGGCGTCTGTGGCTCGAAGATGAGCTCATCCCCACAACTCTGCGCCCGTTAACGGTCACGATCAAGAGCTGCCTGGCCGAGCCGCCCGCGTGATATCGACCATCTGGCTGGGCAGCCACATGGGTCTCACGTGGGCGCTGGCGTAAAGGTTAAATACGGCGTTCGCGTGGAAGGTCGTTGTTGTTCAAGACCGGCTGTTGTTATGTGAGCAAGGAGCACCAAAGGCGTCGATGCAGCAGAGAGATTCGATTTGGGTATCAGACTGACGAATATGTCGCTCGCAAGCACTTGGATGTGTTCATAATCAGTCCTTATGCCGAAGTACAGCTGCCAAGGCGATCCTTTATAAGGTTGCATCTCGGCAGTAGGGTGTTGCTCAGTAGTAACTCCACGGCACCAGCGACAGCCAGCGCTGGGCCAACGCTCCCTTCGACAGCTTATTAGCCGACAAAATTACTGCTCGTGGTCCAGGCCCGCCAGACGGTTTGTTGTGTATGTCTGCATTTCAAACGCGCAATGTCACATTGACGGATTTGTCTTGAAAAGATGCCAGATGTAGCAAATAGAGACATTTGGCGATGGTGCAGGTCAACTCGGATGGAGGACAACAAGATAACACAACCAGGTGTCGTCGATGGAGGAGACGTCGAGCACATGTTGAAGCTCGAATGGCATGGTCAGATCTGAACGGGACTTTCGCTGGTCATTTGGACCAGCCAGACTGCGTGACATCTGGAGAAGCATTTATTGGTAGAAGAACGGTGTCGCTCACAACGCCAAATAGCGGTCGCACTCTTCGTGCATACCACGTGGTGGTTCTCTTGGTCGAACATGCGACGACAAGCTGTCCACGGTCGTGGGCACTCGCGGTGCAGACTTTGTGTCTCGATGGCCGTCAACTGGAAGCCGCTCCTCGCACGCTAATATCCACGGGGCTGGTGTTGACAGTGTCTGGTCTGATCCTACTGGACGCTCAGATATTCGCTCGAAGCGGCAGTTGTTGCAGACAGGCGTGAAGTGAGCTCCTGGATGCCTTCAAGCCGCCTGGCGAGTCAAGGCACTCTGGCTTCGCGTGATTGTGGCACTTCACCCATTACCTCCCCACGCTCCATGCTCCGGACTACTGTCCCACCCCATGTCTCCTCCATCTCCCCCCATCTCTGGCGGCCCCTCCAGCGTCATGCTTCGAAATATCCCACTCATGTCTCGTACATGTTTGACCATGTCATCTTTCGGCACCCGAGCTCGATACTCGATGAAATCGCGGACAGCGCGCATGACTTTCGGGTACCCTTCGTCGTGAGGTAGCCACCAGCGGGAGACGTCGACGCCCCAAACTCCCGACATGCGGGTGCGAAGAGCGACAGGGTACATATAGCTGAAACAAAGTTAGCTTGTCGGCAGGCTTTGCAGGAGAATGTCGAAGGAGCCCCATACCCTGTCCGCTCAATGAGAGCGTATTTCCTCCGACACCACATTGTGTGCTTCTCGTCTTTTGGCAGGAACAGACTGGCGATACCCAAGCTGGCTTGGCATCCCAGCACGGCCCCGGGAGGGCCCAAGTCGCTATACTCAATCGCCTCGAACATCTTGCATTTACGCAGGGCTATCTCGGTCAACTCCGGCGAGGGCTGCTGTCCTTTGGCAAGAGTAAGCTGGTATTTGAATATGAGCTCGACCGCCCAGTAGTCAATCAAGACGTAGTTCATGACGAACAAATCACCGGCGTATGAGAATTCGGGATCTCGGAAGTTGGTGATGTCGTTTGCGCTGGGCGGTGGGGCTTTGGGGAAGACTTTGATGTGGTGAGATGAGTCTGTAAAGGCATTGTGGAGGTTGTGACCGACGCGAGTGATACGCGCTTGCAACTCATCGGTTTTGCGAAAGAAGTCGGCGTCACTCATCGATTCTCTGGTACCGCCGGCGAAGAGGGCCGTGACGTCTGTCGCAAGCAAGCGAGATGTCGAAAACCACTCCTCAAACTTGGCGCCCTGGTCACCTGGCCGGTCGAGCGCTTGGTGATGAAAAAACTCTTGCACAGCTGCGAACCACTCGCGACCAAGGTTAGTCTCCCCGCCAGCCATGATACCTGAGAAGATGTCGAATCGGAGGTACCACCCAATGATGCGGCGACGAGTCTCATCTTGCATGACGGTTTGTGGTGTAAACAGATCGGTCAAAATTACGTGAGCAGCCTTTTGGTGGCTAAGTAGGTTCACCCAGTCGCCCAAGAACTCCTGTGGCCTTGACTTAGCATGCACTCCGTCACATGTTTCTTTCTATTCATTTCACTCGCCTTACCTCGATCGTCGCAAGTTGCAGGATGGTGAGCAAGGTTGTGATGCCCGGCTTCCTGACCTTGATAGAGTCGTGTAGGAGTACTATAGATTTGTTGTAGTAGGTTAGGAAGGAAGAAATCTTGGTGTCTCCTTTGGTCATGGCGTGGTGGTACGCGGCGAAAGCCACAATGGCATACAGCAACGCGCCGCTCTCGTCGTTGACGGCAATTTCTGTATATGTTGTCTTGAGGAAGTTTCCCCCGTCGTACTTGAAGGCGTAGTGATGGTACGACATGTTGTCTCGATGGTGTCTTAAATAGTGCTTGACGTCTTTCGGCAATGCGTTCCATTTTGGATTCTTTGAAGTTGTCTGCTTGAGGTTCTGTCGAGAGTTCGTGCGCGATGCTGCGGGTCGAGGCGGTCGCTGAGACGTAGGTGCTGCTGCGGTGGTCGGGGAACTCTCTTCGATCTTCGTCGCAGCGGTTGGGTGCAAACCTTGACGCTCTGTGATGGCAGACCACGGCTCGTCTTCATCTCTTGCAAGGCTTTCGTCATCAAGAATTGTCGACAGAGCTGACTTTTCGTCGCCATCATCATCATCACCGGAGGTACTTGAACCGCTATCGCACTGCGATGCCTTCGAGCGCTGCCCTCGAGGAAAACTGGCTGATGACGATGTGCCAGGGTAAACGCATTCGCGCTTGCCTTTGCGACACCCTGTAGCAAGTCAGTGATTGGTAGAGAGTGAGATGGCAGATGGCATACGGTTGCAAAAGGGACGGGACTCGTCGCACTTCAACACTGGTCAGTCAAATCCTCTCCATCGGCATTGAGAATCTCGACTGACCTTGACTCGGCGCTGTCGGCAAGTGTAGCAGCCGCTTCTCGTCCGCCTGTGCTTGACCTGCTCATGCCCTTGTTGCTGGCCCTTGCGCGCCTTTTGTGAGCCCCGGGTGGGCGACGCCGGAGATGGAGTGACATCGCCGTAATCACGAGGGCCACTGATGCTTTCCATGGACATGCTAGTTTGCAGCCGATGCATGCTGGGCGGATGGACACCCGGAGGAGGTGGTGGCATGATCGGAGGGTAGCCACTTGGGTAGAAGACACCAACAGGTGGCATATCCGGCGCATACATCCCCTCCATAGTTGGTCGATTTGTGGAATGTTGTGGCTTTCGAGACCGTATGTAGGACTAGCGTAAGGAGCGTTCTGCGGTGATGGACGGGAGGCGTTGCAAAAAATGGCACGGAAAAGATTCGAGAGCCTCGCGGAATGATGCTTGACAAGAAGTGTGGTACAACTGCCGGCGTAAAGAGTGTGAGGGGATGCCGTTGATATGCGTGGGTCGCGGCGGTGGTCTCCCCGCGGACGTATGCGCCTGCGGGGAGTCGTCGACCGATGCAGATGGCCTCCAATTGAGTGAACCGTCACAAGGTCATGGACATTTTTCCATGGGAAGAAAGCCCAACCGTTTGATTTTGCAGACGAAAACGCTGCCGCGTCACGGGAAGACGCGTGAGTGGAATTGCAACGAGGGAGAGGAGGAAATGCTACACAACAGAGCACAGAGGTTTTCAAGAGGGGTCGGAAGATGGGTACAGCGCAGGTAAGTAGTGGTCAAGCTTTGTCTGACGGGGGGCAAGGCCGAGTCCTTCAAGACGGCATTGGCCGTCACGAAATACCTGCGCCGTGGACCAGCAGGCAGATCCACCCGTTCGGCTCCAAAGCAACAGGGGACTTGCACATGGCAGATTATGGGGAGCAGACAAGCGCTGCACGGTACTCAATCGGAGCTCATGCCCCTTCGAGGCCCGGAGCAGATCGACGCCGTGAAGGCCGCCGCGACGTGCTTCTGCGGTCTGTGCCTCACGCTGCTTTCGCACATGCCCGGATAGGAGTCGCACGTCTGGCGACAGCGTTCGTCGAGACCATCCAGTGCCTTTCCCCTCAGTCTTTCGCCGCTTTACGACCGCGACATGAGCAGGGTTGGGGCAGAGTGCCTCGGACGCCGAGCAATCTCGATAACTGTCGTTGGTTCAAGGCTGCGCGTGGTTGTCGCGCCGTCTTCCTAGTCGGAACCTTGCGAGAGGCACGAAGAGAAGAGCACGTCGTCCATCCGCACGCAGGCGTTTTGGCAGGGCCGGCTGCGTCTGGAGGCCATGTTCGAAGCCGGTTTTTGACGCACGCGCCGGGCACGCCGGGGTGCAGCATGCGGCGGGGAGACGGCATTGCTCCGCCGTTGCAAGGATTGTTGGTCGATATCTGAACCGTTGATCCGAAGCGCTGCAGAAGGGGGCCCCGCCGGCAGGACCTGCAGGTGGACAGGACAGGGTCCCTGCTTGAGCCGGAGGCGCTACTGTACCTGTTCCCCACGCCAGTCGGTGCGGCGTAGAGTGCGGTTGTGTCTATGCGGCGTGTTGGAGAGCTCGGACAGTGATGTCTGGCATTGCCCGCCACACCGCGTCGTCCAAGGGGAGAGCGGACCACCGGACGGTGGTGGAGTCTATCGCAAACCGCCTCAGGGCGCCGCAGTGCGCCGTTGCAGAAACCCGTCTCGGGGCGGCTGGGCATTCAGCCGGGCCCTTTTTCCGGACCCCACCGGGTCGACAATTAATCCAGTCCAGAGCCCGACAACCCAGTTCGACAAGAAGAAGAAATAATATCGATGACTTGGGAACATTGCGCGGCGAACGACCCGAGGCCATGGATCCCAACGTCACATTATCTGGCAGCCATGCGCCCAAGCGCGCGTGCACGCTGTTCTGACGACCGGCGACCACATCCCTTCCGGCCTTCGCATGCAAACTGCCTTCTAGCCGTCTTGGACATGGCAGCGTGCTCACGACCGTCCCACCACACTCCGTCAGCGACGCCGCTGAACCAGAGATGTTGCAGGGGGGTTGGGTTTCGGACTATGAGGCTGCCAACTGCCAAGGGGCATCATGTTATCTCCGCGACACTCTCGAATCTTGGGCCGATCACGGCAGCCAAATTACACACATAGTATCCGTATTTGCTGCGCGTGGTGTAGCGCTGGGCCGAGGCGTTTCCTCGAAGCAAGCAGCACTCCATACTCCGCGGGCAAGTCGTCTTGCTCGCTGCCAGGATCAGCCTGGCGCCGAAGTCAGGGGAGCGTGATTGCGTGGTCACGTCGCACTGGGCGGGGGAGGCGCCCAATGCTTCTTCTTAACGCTTTCTTCAATAATTTCACTACCGACGATGCGCAGCACCGTGCCCGACGGGTGTCCGTTTCCCCAGCGGTGATCCCAGCGGAGCGTGTACGTCCACGTGCTCTGCCTGTTCCCCACTCCTGTCGTTGACGCCATCCTTTCTGCCGTAAATTGCGCTTAATGTTAAAGACACGGCACAAAGATCGCTGGGTTGCCTTCATTGGTAGGCACCGATACGCCGACGAGGTACATCCATGCCCGAGGTACGACTCTCCTCTACAGTTCGCGCCTCATCACCGACATGATCTCTAGCGAAGTGTCCCGTCTCGGGGCCGAAAGGCCGCAAGGAGAACTGAGCCCGACACGCGATCCTGCTACAAGCACACCGCAACTGCAGCGCGAGACACCGAGTCCACGTCTACCAAGAAATTTGATGCCTACCCAACGGGTCTGGCAAGGCAGGGACAAAACATGAGCATATTGGCGCGAAGTCTGTTGCGAGAGTAGAGTGCCGCGTGATCAACCAAAGGCTCTTGCACCACACTCATGTACCAATGCGCGTAGCTGTGGAATTGAAGAATTTCAGGACCTGGCAGAAAGCACAAGGTGACAATGACGCGGAAGGACAATCTGGAGCACCAGGTGTACTAGGAACGAGAGGAGAACATACTTGTTCAGCGCCTCGATTCCTCCACACAGCAGTAGTTTGACTGCAGCGACGCTCGCACCTCGTCCAAAGCGTGCATGCTGTAGTATGTGGAGAACAAGAAGCCATGGCGACAGCTGTAACAGCAGCGACGGTGTTGCTCCACACTGACTCGGCCAAAAAGCCTATCCAGCTGCAAGCTAATGTTTCGAAGCCACTACTCCACCGCGAAAGCACCTCGTGATCTTCACCTTCAATATTACGACCATCTTTGCAACTGCCGCCGCTGGCCCAATTACCGTCCCCCTGGGACCGCATGGCCGTTCAAACAGGAGCTCGCCGTTACGGCTCGTATGATCATCAAGGCTTTCGTTGTGGTTTCGCCGATCTCGCGGCCTAGAACACTTTTGATGACGAAAATTTGGACCCAGTGGCTGCGTGTTGAATGTCGTCCACGCCTCTTCCTCTAAGGCCACCCCATCACGGAGCTCTTCTCGTGGTTGTAGAAGTCTGGTCACGGATCTGTAGGTTGATCATGGCAAATTCCGTGAAGCCCACCAACCCATGTTTTGGTGCCGCTCATGCCTTTAATATCATGGTCAGTTTCGTTTGGCCCCAGCAAGGATCTCTTCGCGTACGCATGCAGAGGTATCCACGCACCGAAGGCAGGCAGATGTTCATCATTGTCAACCGAAGAACTTCAAAGTAGGTCAAAGGGCACGAGACATTTGAGACAGCAAAGCCAGTCTTCATGCGCCCATCTTCTGCCACTTCGTCTCGTCGTCGTGCCACTCGTCCCCTTGCGGAAATCGGCAACCTGGACTTCCTCCTGTACAACAAAGCCTCCAAGCAGACTGGACTTGGTCCATCTTGGTTTACAACACGCCAGGACAGCAACGAAGCTGACCAGGAAAACGGCTTCATCGATGAGATCGTCCGCTCCTGGACGAGGACAACTGCGGGCATGTAGAGGTACCTCTCACAACACCAGCGCTGAGCTTTCCTAAAACGAACGTCTTCTGCCACATTGAGCTTCGTCCATCCTCCGCAATGATCGACAGATCGCCCGTTGACGTAGGACCGAATTCCGAGCGACCAAGGCACGTCGACCGAAACAGTCCGACTCGTCCGAACTTCCATGCCCGCTCCTACAAACTTCGAGCGCTTGCTACAGCCTACGGCTAGTGATTCTAACTTCTGAGCGTTCGGAAGCTGCAGAATTTTGCAATGCGAGCGGCGATCTTTGGAAGAGCTGGCAGAAGCCATGACCGTTTCTAGCATGCCCGTGTTTTACGAGCGTCGCAAGCATGCAGCTAGAGCGCAGAGCTCGAGTTTCTTGCTGAGACAGCAGGCTTGACCGCTTGAGCGCCCCAAGACCTTGCATCTTTCTGGTTTCGCGTGCGAGTCCCTCACCACCACCTACGCCTCTCTGATACTTCTTGGTCTGCACCTGGTGCACGCACACAACGCTGTCGAACTCCTCTCATTGGTGAGATCGTGATGAGGATCGTGACGATGAATATTACCGCGATAAATCTCTACACCTGGAATCTTCTTTTTCATGGAAGACCTTTGATCAACCTCAGCTATCTGTGCAATGACAACAAAGCTCCAATGTGTTGTAATGAATGTGAATGCATTCGACAAGTGCCTCGTCGGCTTCCGAGGTTGATCGTCTGCATAGTGGCTCTCGAACCGCAAGGTCGAAGAGAGCATCGTAGTGCTGCAAATGCCGATGCAAGCTGTGTTATAGCAATAATGAAGTCAATCGCATTTCGTGAGAGGGACAAGAAAACCTGCCCAGCATGTCTGCTGAAGATATCGTGTTATGGCACTCATCGCTGCATGACTGGGGTATACACACGGGACTTCCCGGGCACCGCCACTCAGCCACTTCTCACCTTTCCGTCGACCCCACATTTCTGCCAAATTCACAGCTGCGCAACGCCGCTTCGAAGACCATACTATTCTCACCACCTCACCCGCCTTTTGGACCGACTCGCGCATCGACCATGGCGGCAAACGTGCAGAACACGCCCGGCCGTACGGACTGGGCCGAAGACGAAGAAGCCGATCTCGCCACCTCCATCCCTCCCCCACAAGTCACCAAGAACAGAGACGGGACTGAGACGGTCGTCACCATCTTCTTCAACGAGGACGGCAAGCGTGTCAAGCGCACCCAGCGCATTCGCCGCACCGTCGTCAAGAAGAAGGAGAACCCCCGTGTCGCAGAGCGCAGACAATGGCCGAAGATGGGCCCCGAGGCCGGTAAGCCCGCTGGTCCTCGCCCCGACACCACTACCATGGGTGAAAACATCATATTCCGCCCTCAGGTGGGCTATAAGAGCGGACAAGCGGAGCAGAAGGCGCCGGAGGAGGACAAGAAGGCCGAGGCCCTGAAGAAGATGCAGATCAAGTGCCGTATTTGCAGCGGTGACCATTTCACAACCAAGTGTCCCTTCAAGGATACGATGGCACCCGAGGGTGCGGACGCGCCCCCAGCGGACATGGACGAGAGGACTGGTGGTGCGGATGCTGGCGGGCTCGGCGCAGGAGGGGGTGGATATGTCCCGCCGCATCTGCGCAAGGGCGGCGCGGGTGCTACAGGGGAGAGGATGGGTGGCAAGTTCGAGAGAGACGATCTGGCGACCCTTCGCGTCACGAACGTATGTCCCAATCACCGATGTCCGCATTTTGTAGTCCTCGTTTGCTTACTGGTATACTGCAGGTTTCCGAGTTCGCCGAAGAAAACGACCTCCGCGACATGTTCGAGCGCTACGGTCGCGTTACGCGTGTCTTCCTTGCGAAGGACAGGGAGACTGGTCGTGCCAAAGGTTTCGCTTTCGTGTCATATGCGGATCGCTCTGATGCTGCGAGGGCATGTGAGAAGATGGATGGCTACGGTTTCGGTCATTTGATCTTGAGGGTCGAGTTCGCCAAGAAGAGCACTACGTAGATCGTCACGAGTTACGATGTAGGTTTCTGCAATCCGCATCAGGAGTGCTACGGCACATCCAATTCCACATATCAGAGGGGCTGTCGTTTACAATTCGTCTTTATTGCCTGGGACTGTCCTTTTTGATCGCCATTCTCGATGTGGGGGACCAATAAACGAAAGCGATTGCAGCTTCACCGCAAACGACTTCTTTGAAGTTTCGCCGCTCATGACACAAAATCTTCTAGTGTTGTATAGTTCTTGAAGAATCTCATTGGGTCTCATCTCCTCCCACCAATATGACGCGCAACGAAATTTCGACGCTGTTGATGCTCACGAAAGTATTTATTCCCTGCGCACTCCTTCCCCATTGGGCAGGTCGATAGACGTCACCTCAACTTGCACCTCATGAGAGCTCTGTAGATAGCTTCTAGAAGCAAGCGTGAACCCAACGATCGTTTTCCACACACCCCCGCGCAGTCATGGCTCTACCGCAGTCTGCCTACAAAGACCGGCAATTTCTCGCAGTCATTGGCGATGAGGTGAGCAGCCTTCCATCCAGCCCTGGTCAGGACATCCAACCGCTGTACGAGTAACTGACCAAACGCGCCCAGGATACTGTGACCGGCATCCTACTCGCGGGCGTCGGCGTATGTTCTTCCTCTTCCTAGCCCTCGCGGAGATTCGAGACCGACCGAGCGATCAGGATCCTAACGCGGGGCCGAAATAGCACGTTACCGACCCCCCCGACTCTCAAAAGAACTACTTGGTGGTTGACCAGAAGACGGACATTTCCACAATTGAGGGCACCTTTGACGCCTTCACGCAAGAGCGGAAAGACATTGCTATTGTGCTTATCAACCAGCACGTGAGTGATCACATCTTCGACGGGCCGGTGCATGCAACGGGCAGGCAAGAAGCACGGTGCATGGGAGGCAAAGCAGGACGAGCATGGGGACAACATAAAGGCCGAAAGGGAACTGACGCGCTTGTGCAGATCGCGGAGAAGATAAGAGGGAAGGTCGACAAGTACAACGAGGCATTTCCGAGTCTGCTCGAGATCCCAAGCAAAGATCACCCGTACGACCCGGAGAAAGACAGTGTGATGAAGAGAGTCAGGAAGCTGTTTGGAGAATGAGCGGAGCACAGAGCGAGGCGAAGGTTTGTCATTTCAACTCAGCACTGTCACGGGCGTGCACACGGGAATGCAAGCAGAGGGTATGGCGCAAGCGACCAAGCCGACGACGGAACGATTCGAGGCCTGAGCTGTCAATCATAGGCGTAGGAGTACAATGGTATTATCTGAAATGAAGATTACCCGAAAAAGCACCAATGCTGAACGCCACAGTCGTATGAACAGATCGTGAGGACAAGGTATCCGCTTACGACTCTCATCAAATGCATTCATCTCATCACTTGCTTGGTGTGGAGTAGCGTGCCGCCGAATACTTCGAAAGCATCCTCCATGTGAAGAGCAGACGAGCAGTAGTCCTCTACATGTCCTCGTGGAACTCCACCACGGTCTGACCGCTCTTCCTCTTGAACTCCACAGTCGCCTGCAAGCAGGTCACCTTCTCCTCGTCTTTCGTGTACACATCGGCAGTCACGGTGTATTTTCCAGGGGGTATCTCCTTGGGCAGGTCCACATCCTTGGTCAACTTGGTCTCGCCCTCGTCCAGCGGGCACTCAAGGTCCACGTTCTTGACCGTGTCGCAGAGGTCGGCCGTCTGGCGGATGATGGTGATGAGGCCATACTTGACTTGCAGCTTCACAGTGGCACCGTCCTCGATCGGCTGGCTCAGGTTGCCTTTGGCGGTGACGGTGAGCGTGTTGCCACTGTGTATTTGTTAGCGGTGGTTTGCTTGGCGACGGGGGCGGTGGGCTATGCATACGGGAGCGGAGGATTTGGGTTCAGGTCCACGCTCTCGAGGAGCAGAATGTCATCCAAAGGGTCTTGGCAGTGCATAAGCGGGTTCTCGCCAGGAACTTTCAGGGCATCGTCGAAGAACGCAGCGTTGGAAGCGCTGCTAAAGACGGAGCTTCGCGCACAGGCGGAGGTCACAAGGAGCGCGGTGCTGAGGGCGCCGAGGAACTTCATTCTTGATGCTCGAGGATGTGATTGTTTGGTTGTGAGGAGGTTTCGGCGAGTGGTCAGGTCGAGAGCTTATCTAGTGGGAGGGTTGGAAGCTGGCTCTGGTATCTGGGGAGGCGGGAAGCAAGACGTCAGATGGTGAGGCGTCCGAGCGACGCCGCCAAGCGCGGCGGACGCGGCGCAAAGGTGAGATGCCTGGTGGGATGCCTGACAGGCCTACTCCATGCATTGGGGATTTCCAAGGGACGACAGCTGTGCTTTCGAGGTAGTTCAAGATACTCGTCCCTTTTCGCATTCGACATCCTCTCGAAGACGCCCACGCTCTCCTCTATTCTTCGCATTCCCCCCGGAAACCCAAGTTGATCGCGCAAAGGGGCGCAAGTCGGCGTTGCGGTAGGACAAGAGCGGTCCCCTGCAGGGCCAGGCCTTCATCATGAGGTTGGACGTCAAGGTGCGATTGCGAGTCTACGGACACATCAGGCCTATGCAGAACAAGAATGGATGCTAAAGGAGCTTTTGCGATACAGAGGCAGCTGTTTGCGCGCAGCGAGCGTGTTAAGGGCATTGACTTTCACCCCACAGAACCATGGGTATGTGTGACCGCTGGAGGCACCTTGTGCTCGAGATCAGGAGCTGATACTCTCCCCAGATTCTCACCACCCTTTACAGCGGTCATGTGTACATCTGGTCCTACGAAACGCAATCCATCGTCAAGACATTCGAACTTACCGACGTCCCCGTGCGCGCCGGCCGCTTCATCGCTCGCAAGAACTGGATCGTCTGCGGAAGCGATGACTTCCAGCTACGTGTCTACAATTACAACACCTCCGAAAAGATCACCTCCTTCGAAGCGCATCCGGACTACATTCGCGCAATCGTCGTCCACCCTACCCAGCCCTTCGTATTGACTGCGAGCGATGATATGACAATCAAGCTGTGGGACTGGGAAAGAGGATGGAAGTGCGTCCAGGTGTTTGAGGGTCACAGCCACTATGTGATGGGCCTTGCTGTCAACCCAAAAGACACGAACACGTTTGCTTCGGCGTGCTTGGATCGAACAGTCAAGATTTGGAGTCTGGGATCGGGAACACCAAACTTTACATTGGAGGCGCATGAGACGAAAGGCGTGAATCATGTGGATTACTACCCTCAGTCAGATAAGCCATATCTGCTGACCACTTCGGACGATCGGACGGTCAAGATCTGGGATTACACAACAAAGGCACTGATCGCGACGTTGGAGGGGCACACGAGCAATGTCAGCTTTGCTTGCTATCATCCGGAGCTGCCAGTCATCATCTCCGGATCGGAAGATGGCACCGTCAAGATTTGGCATGCAAACACCTACCGCATGGAGCAGTCATTGTCCTATGGGCTGGAGCGCGCATGGTGTGTTTCCTACCAACGTGGTCGGCAGGGCATTGCCATGGGGTTCGACGATGGTGCGGTGGTTGTGAAGATGGGACGCGAAGAGCCAGCGGTTTCCATGGACGGGTCGGGCAAAATCATCTGGGCGAAACATTCCGAGATCTTGACCTCCGTAATCAAGGGGAACGACAAGTCTGTCAAAGACGCGCAGCCACTCACGCTGCCGTCGAAGGACCTTGGCAGCACCGAAATTTACCCTCAGACACTCCTGCACTCTCCCAATGGTCGTTTCGTGGCAGTCTGTGGAGACGGCGAGTATATCATTTACACCGCTCTCGCACTGCGCAATCAGGCCTTCGGATCTGCTCTTGACTTTGCGTGGGCAAGCAAGGAGAACGACAAGGATTATGCTATTCGTGAGAGCCAATACTCCGTGAAAGTCTACCGCAACTTCAAGCCCAAAGCAGGAGATGGCAGCGTCAACGTTGGCTTCACAGCTGAAGGACTTTCCGGCGGTCACCTCCTTGGTGTCAAGGGGCAAGGTGGAATTGGTTTCTTCGACTGGGAAAGCGGGCAATTGGTGAGGCGCATCGAGGTCGAGCCTCGCGCCGTGTACTGGAGCGAGAACGGCGAATTGGTCTGCTTGGCTTGCGAGGACACCTTCTACGTCTTGCGATTTTCTCGCGAGCAGTACGTCGCTGCTGTGCAGTCCGGCTCCGTCGAGGAAGACGGCGTCGAGGAAGCATTTGAGGTGGTGTGCGACATCAACGAAAGGTAAAGGCGCTTCCCTTCGTGATTTGAACCAGAAGATTGACTAGTCGCAGCATTCGCACAGGACAGTGGATCGGCGACTGCCTTGTCTACACCTCTGCCGCGAACCGCCTCAACTACCTTGTGGGCGACCAAACATACACTGTTGCTCACTTCGACTCGCCGAACTACGTGCTCGGATACTTGCCACGCGATGGACGAGTCTACGTTTGCGACAAAGACGTCACCGTGACCTCCTTCTCTCTGTCGCTTTCCGTCATCGAATATCAAACGCTTGTCCTGCGTGGTGATGTTGATGCTGCCAATAGCGTGCTCGAAGATATCCCATCAGATCAGAAAGGGAAGATTGCTCGATTCCTGGAGGGGCAAGGACTGAAGGATATGGCACTGGAAGTCGCAACTGACGACGAGCACCGCTTCGAGCTCGCTTTGGGCCTAAGCAAACTCGAAATTGCCCTCGACTTGGCGCGGAAAGCTGATGTCGAGCACAAATGGAAGACTGTGGGCGACGCTGCCCTGAATGGCTGGGACGTTCGCCTGGCCGAAGAATGTTTTGTCAACGCGAAGGATCTCGGCTCGCTGCTGCTTCTGTACTCCAGCAGTTGCGATGCGGACGGCTTACGCTCGCTGGCATCCAAAGCCCGCGACGCCGGCCAGCACAACGTCGCCTTCACCTGCCTCTGGCAAGTCGGTGACCTTGACGGTTGCATTGACATCTTGATCGCGACTAACAGAACTGCGGAAGCTGTCCTGTTTGCGCAAACTTACAAGCCTTCGCGCTGCCCCGAGATCGTCAGGGGCTGGAAGATGGGACTGGAGAAGGGCGGCAAAGGGAAAGTGAGCCGCGTGCTCGGA
Source organism: Saxispiralis lemnorum (assembly GCA_034509035.1). NCBI lineage: Eukaryota > Fungi > Ascomycota > Dothideomycetes > Mycosphaerellales > Aeminiaceae > Saxispiralis > Saxispiralis lemnorum. The sequence continues at coordinate 150,788 of JAWXCT010000106.1, forward strand.
GTACCCGACGAGGACACAGAAATGTTCCCGGAGTGGAATGATTTCCTGCGGCTTGAGGAGGAGGGCGGCAGCGCTGGCAATCTGATCGACATGGATGGTGCGAATGGGGACGATGTGCCGACTGCCAAAGCCAAGGCGGCGCCGGTCGAGGCGCCAGTTGAAGACGGCGATGCCAGTCCGCAGACCGAGACGGAGGTTTGATGCGTTTCTGCATCAGCGGTGGGCGTTCGGGGCGCTAGAGCGCATGTTTGTGATTGTGATTGTGATTGTGAGTGTGACGGTCCGGGTGCTGGCCTGTGCAACGAAAGCTAGGTGGTTTCTGGTATGCTTGAACGCAGAGCAGCGTCGTTCTAGGGACGAGTCGAAGTGTAGTGTAGCGCGTGCGCTATAGATATCACAGTCTCCTAAGACTCCTGCATGCTTTTTTATTACTCGATAACCTAGGTCCGGTAGAGAACTGCAGTAACTGATTGCTTAGGCTTAATGGAGCTGTCGATCACACTAGAATTCTAGCCCAAATAGGGTGGCTATATGCTAGGAAGGGATCCTATATCTTTCTCCCCAATATCAAGAAGAAATTGTCTTGATTCAATAGATTTTAACACCTTTTAATACTTTTAAGACTTTGTTAAACTGTTTAACTTACCGGTCGGATCGACTACTAAAAACTTTCTGATTTTCCTCCCCAAATCTCCCTCCTCCCCAACACCCTCCCAGCCTTCCCAAGCGAGAGTTGAAAAGGGAGAGCTGCTGTGGTCCACTGGATGCTCTCCCCCAAAAAACTCATCCAAACACTTCGAACATGACGTCTCGCACTTGGGTCGGACACGTCCAGAGGAAGGGCGTCACCTACAAATGAGGCTTTTATTCACGTCGACGTCGCTCAGGGATGCCGGTCGAGCTAAACCGCTCGACAGGACCGCCTTGGTCCAGCGCCTCGAAGAGAGGACAGCTTCCCTCGAGGCCCAGCTCGCCACCCAAGGCGGGGAAGTCACGCAGGCTAAGTCGCCGGACGATAGAGCTGATCTGGCCGCTCACCTGGCCGCGAAGACCGTGCGAGTCCAGGCCTTGCGACAGGTGACCGTTAAAGCTACGCGCTATGTCGGAGACATGAAAATGTACAACCGAGCCTGTGATATTGTGATGGATCGGATGCGCATGGCAAGCGCACCGCTGTCGCCGTGCGGGCGACGCCCCCCCGCATCACCACCTTGCCAGCCCCTGTGCTCTTCGACGAGTGCTCGCACCAAGCCTATCACCCCAAAGAGCGTCCTCCAACCCACCTCCCCCCGGCGGCCGACCAAGCCGCTCGCCAGCGCCGCTATAACCCAATCGTCCCTCCGCCGTCCCTCCTCTTCCATGTCGAGGTGCAAGCGCTCCAGGAAATGCGCCGCAGCACTCACCCTGCAGTCCCTGAGGGTCAGCTCCTCGTGTTCACCTGAACTACCGCTCCACACCCCAAGGGCCCATTCTACATGCATGTAGGGCTTCTCGCAGCAGCACGTCGGGTAATCGCCCACCACGGAGCTTAATCACATCAGGGTGGTACGCGAACTTTTGTTGGTGACGTCCTTCTCCGGGCCAAGGCCTCTGCAGCCGCTTCAGCAGGGACCTCAAAAGCAGTTCCAGGAGTATCCTAAACAGGAGCCTCAGCAGGAGCCCCAAGAGCAGCCCCGATGAAAGTCTCACCTGCAGGCACAGGTGTAAGCGCGACCGCAGCTGGCGCTGACCTTGGGTGAACTAAAATTAAGAGAAAGCGCGCTGTGGTGATCGTGAGACTTGTCTTTTGTCGAGTGTCGCTTTTCCGGCTCGGCCGCAAGTCGTCGAAATTTGCTTGGAAAGTTTCCTCTGGAGTACAATAAATGAGTCTGAAAACACTACGACCAACCACGAATGAGATCAAGCGGGAGGGTACTGGCGAGGGACCTTGGCGAGTGATAGTTATGGGCAATTGGCGGAGGAACAGACTGCGTGGAACAAGTTGGCGCCTTGCTTTTTGACTTGTCGTTTCGGTCGCAGGTGGCTTTAGTAAGGAAATTGAATCTGTTGCAGCACACCCTTTCAACAGCGTTGATGTGCTCTCGACTTCTGTGAATTAGCTTCGTCAGTCGGAGCGTGTTGCAGTCTGCCTGTCAGTGAGTACCAGACACGCACTGCCCTTGCGCTGTTCAGACGCGTCTTTGCAAAGTTTCGCGCCCTTCGAAATGTATCGAACATATCTCTAGATCCTGCCAATTGAGATCGTTCTAAAGTCAAGCCGTCCACCGCGGCTACACCCCAGGCTTTTCAACATCACTCTCCAACCCCAACAACCCCATAGCCCAGTTCAGCCTCGCCGCAGGCTTCTTCGTAACCATACTCCGATCCGTCTCGTCCACCTCTTCCTCCTCGACTACCGCCCTTGCCTTTTGAGCCCGCAAAATACTCTCATTCAGCCTCGGATCATCACTCGCGTGATCGCTCGGCAAGATGGACGTGTACGGCGGCCCTTTCCCCGCAGCAGCGGCGTTGATCCACGACCTCTCGCAGCCCCTGGCGATGAGCTCGCCCGTCCCCCAGCCCGTGCGCTTTGCGATGTTCCACAGTCGCAGCACGGTGACCTCGCGCTGGCGGGGGTCGCGGTACTGGATCGCGGCGAAGAAGGACGCGACGGTCGATTCAATCAGACAGCCTGCGAGCGTGGGGTCGAGGGGCTCGGCAGGCTGGATCGGCGCCATGCCGGACACGATGCGGCCGATTTCATTGGCGTAGGGAGCCGTTTCTTTTGCGGCTAAGCCGGCGGCAACGTGCGTGGCGGGGTGCATGTGCGGATGTGAGCGGATGGCGATGATGGTGGTGGCGTAGTAGAGGGCCCAGACACAGGCCATGTCGTGGCTATGGAAGGAGACGGAAGGACCGAAGGGTGTGCTGACGGATTCGGTCGGCAGGGGCTGGAAGTCGTTGCCCAGGTTGTCCCTAAATGCAAGCAGAGCGGCGCGAATCCGGGCATGTTCTTGGAGAGCGACTTCTGTCGCCAGATGCAGATCCGTCATCTCTTGAGGGGAGGGTGCAGATGGCGTTGGCATGCCAAAGAGCGGCTGATACGAAGCTGGCATCTGGACGTTTTGTTTGGGCGCAGGAGCCATTCCGAAGAAAGAAGGGCCCTGCGGCGGTGGGGGACCAGAGCCTCCAGTGGGATTGGCCTGAGGGTTGGGCGGTTTTGGTGGAGAAGGTATGTCCATGCCTGGTGCTGGTCTCCATTGACCGCCGTTCACTTCCATTTGTCGAAGTTTTCTCTTGCGATCACGAGCGCTGAAGTCCGCAGCCCGGCCGAGCAGTAGCAGCAGGTGGTCAGAACTTCCGTAAACTGCATCTGCCCTGCCTATCGGAGCGCGCGGCGGACAGTCGCCCCATCTACTGTAGCTAAGCCTGAGAAACGTCAGCCTAATTCCGTCATAAGGCGACGGTCATCACTAACAAGAGTGGGTTTCCACTGATGATGCTCTGATAGCAGTCTTGTTTGCAGAACCACCACCAGAGGTCCTTCAAGATACCAAAGCTATTCAGATCCAACTCGGGTGGAATGCTCTGCTCTGGGGTCATGACTTGCCCGTGGCTCTCATATCTCACTTCATATCCGGTAAAACTACTTATAAATCGTTCATCAATGTCATACATCTGATCCAAAAGGCCATCTTGTGGGCCTTTAGCTTGAGCCGGAGGGCAGCCCATTGCCAGCAACTGGCGCCGAGCTTCTCTGTCAACTTTCATCTGCCTGAATTGCTGCGTCAGGCTGGTGAAATCCGTCTCCTGGAGCAATTGTTTCGACCCAGAGAGGTGAGTGTTCCACTTTGAGTGCTCTGCCGTGGTGACTTCGTAGAAGCCAAGCAGCATTGAAGCAGCAATGGTCGTGATCTTCAGTCGCTCTCTTTGATCGCCTACGCAGTGATGGATGCGCTTTAATGCCCACGCATAATGCTGCATGGACGGAGTGGCCGAGGCATGCTGAAGACGGGCGACGTGTAGGCTTGCAAGTGCGAGCATGGCATGAAGGAGACCTTGATGCCGAAGGGCTTCTTTGGGCATGGTATATGTCCAAAGCCCTCGCTGTGCAAAGGGCACGCTTTCGTAAGGATGCAAGATCGTCACGCCGTCTGGACGTCGTTCGTAGGGTGATATTACTGGTCCGCTCGATTGTATGAAATGTGCGAACAAGCGTGCCGTCGCCGGGTTTTTGAGGGGATTTGCAACCTCCTCAACCTTGTAATGATCCAAGACTCCGCCGTGGAATTGGTTGAAGACTAATTGCATAGCAGGGTCGGGTGCAATATTGACAGTGCGTTGCCTTTGAAAGGCTTTTGAAGACTGCGGATGCACACCCAAATCCGCCTCGTCATCGGAATTCACGTCAAAGTATTCGTCGTCTTGCGACTGAACCGCCGCAGCATTCAGAAAAAAGGTTGGAGAATCATAATTTGTCCAGTGCAACTCATGCTCGTAGTGCTCCGGGGTGGTCTGCTTGTAGGTCTCTACGAATGGAGCCTGCACTTCAGGAGCTTGAGCATAATAGTCTGGGACGGAATACTTGCGACCAGCAAACGGATTCGCTGACAGCGATTGATAGGTTGGATTACGCCTGTCCTCGCCTATCGCTTCCGAGGGACCAGAAGACGAGAACCATGGCGCTGGGTGATTAGGATGGACATATTGCCTGGTATGGTGAGCGGGGATTGCGCTCTCAGAAGCTGCTGTCGGAGGCCAGGCCTGCGGCTGCGCCCCAAATTCCGAGACTGTAGAGTCAGTCGCGGTCGAGACTAGATTTTCCCATTGATACCCAGTGTCGAGTGCAGAGACGGGAATGGAAGGTTGATGACCCCTCACTCCGACCCCTACGGATTCGGAATGAAAAGCAGCCTGACCTGCTGAATGCCCGAGGGGTCCAGATTCTGGCGGACCCCAGACTGAAGGCGGTCCATGAGGTGACCAATTAGAGGGTGGTGGCACTTGCTGCACGTATTGACCAGCTGGTGCTTGGGCAACATGTGATCCGCTGTGTGCTTGTGGGCCTGAATGGCGATGACTGACAGGCCCGCCTTGACCACTATGAGCAGGTTGGGACGAGACGGCTGGAGGTATGGACTCGGTCGGGTGAGCTTTCTCGGAATCAAACCCTACACCGGCATGGAAAACGATGTGAGCGCTACCGTGTGGAGTCGGACGAAACTCGAAAGCGGGGGGTTTGAAGACGACGCGTTGGTTGTAGCCTTCGCATTGACGTTTGCTTTTGATGCAATTCTTACACACTGGCCGCTCCTCGCCGCATTTGATGCGGCGTCGGCGGCAGGTGAGGCAGCCGGTCTTGGTCCGTTTGCGCGACAATTTCGCCTTGAGCGTCGTTTCGGCCGCCGACGTGTCTTGCCGCGGCTTCTCGGGCCGCTTGTCGCTGGCCGCATCTTTGGAGCTCGATTCTGGAGCCATGATTCCCGTTGGTCCTGCTGAAGGAGAGTGAATGCCGGGTCGCGCTATCGAGTGCTTGTCAAAGCCGACATGGTCGTCAGGGTCCAAGGGCGTCGTCAGTCGCAGACAAAGCCGAAAAGGTCCCCCGAGCTGGCTGGTGTCGTGTGCTGTCGCTCCAAAGGTCCGGCTATCCAAGCATTGTCGCTAGTATCAGTGTTTTCCCGGCGGCCGCGTCGTGGTGGCTTCAGGTCATATCATCGAGCCAGAGGCCAGAGTAGGGAAACGAGGAGGTGAGGTTCGGGCCTCGAATGACTTCCCGGTGACAGGCGAGCGGGTCGGGGATGCAGACTGCCGTGCCCACGCGCCAAGCACGTGTCGTCGTGCAGCGGTCGAGCGACGCGAAGGACAAGGACAAGGACAAGGACAAGGACAAGGACAACGGCGGTGATGAAACTGGCGGTGATGACGGCGGGAGACAAAGAGGCAGAAGAGTGAAAAGGCTGCTGGTGCCTGCCTTATTGGGCGTGATATGAGGGGAGAAAGCCGGGGAGACATCATTCAAGAGGCTCTCGGCGGGCGGAGCGCGGCCAAGGTGGGGTCGGACGGGCGTCGGTCTTGATGCTCTCGCGCACCTCACGCGCACATGCGGCCCAGCGGAGTACCAACCCACCCTCAACTAAGCCTCCGTGTCCTCTCCGCGCCCCGGCGGCACGGGCGTGACAAGAATACGGAGCGAGGCACGGCCCCGAGATTTGGGACAACAGTCCCACGTGAGTGCCCCCCCAGGCGCTACTCTTGCACCGCGCGCCTGGGCTACACCGATCGGCGGCGCATACGGCCGGTGCGAGGGGTGGTTAGGCCGCCCTTGCGTGGGTATGCAGGAGCTTCGACATCGAGGGATATCGAAAGATGAGATCAATCACGATGCCACTCAACGACCGATCTGTCGATTCAGACCAACCTAGGTAGACACCAGGTACGATGGAGCAGTGCACTACGTATCGCCTTCAAACTTGCTTCACCCCACCGTTCCCCGTAGCAAGATCATGTACCTATACCAAGATACGTTGGGGTGCGCGGGGATGCGCGGCAGCAACCAGTGACAGAACGTCTCGATGGCGTAAACGGCAGCTATAAAGGAGCCGGGCAGGAGTCCGCTTCACACCTCACTCTGCACGAGGAATCCTGCAGGATTTCTCTGGGCACAGACGAGGTCAGGGCTAGCAGATTAGCTTGTATTGGCGATCCATGGATACAGGTTTAGCAGTTGGCTATCTTCACGCTCCATCGTGACGACGACTCTTCATGAGGATAGATATGAGCGGCTTTCTAGGCAGTCGCTCCTTCAACACTCTACCTACTATATCTGTACACATTCGCCAACAACGACAATCAAACGAAGAGCGGAGACCTCCATCGCTCTCCACCCTTCAGTTCCGGCCCCATACATTTCATCTGCCACGCACTCGTCTAGACCCGTCCGTGTCTGGCACAAAGTTCCTAGCAAGGCCTGGCGCAACTTCCCAGTGATTGCGACTCCAGACGCCATGCTCCGAAACAGATCGCAGTCTCTCCCTTCACCAACCCTCCGCAGGAAGCGCAACGGCGCAATGCGCTTGACGACGTGACATCGTGTCGTCGACGGTCAGACCGGACACTCAGAGGTTCCTTCAGTCTCCAACATTAAGTCCGATCTACTCACTCATCATCATTCTCCTCCTTCTCACGCTCCTCCTTCGGCGGCTTCGCGAGCGCCTTCTTCCATATGCTGTTCGCCTGCGCAGCGTCCACATCCGGGAAGATGAGGTCGAACACATCCTGGTACCAGTCGACCGGCTTGCCCTCGATGCCTTCCTTGATGTTCTGCAATCACAATGTGTCAGCAAACTAATCTTCAATCGTCACGTTAACTTTGTGCAGAGGGGCTTACCTCTGGCAGCTCGAGCCAGTCACTGTAGTTATCCCGAGGGAAAATGATCATGCGCGCACCGGCGCGCCTAGCAGCGACCGTCTTCTCCCTCAGCCCTCCGATCCTGAGCACCTTACCCGTGACCGTCAGCTCGCCGGTCATGGCGATTGTAGGGTCTAGAGGCCCGTCCAGAGCCAGCGAGAGCAGACTCGTCGCCATCGTGATGCCCGCGCTGGGCCCGTCCTTCTGCACCGCACCTTCCGGACAGTGCAAGTGGATGCGCGCCTTCTCAAAGAATTTGTTCTCGGGATACTTGCGCGCGAGAATGCCCTTTGCGAAGGAGTACGCGATCTGCGTGCTCTCCTTCATCACGGGCTTGAGGTTACCAGTGCGCTCGAGACCAGGGCGGGAGTTGTGGGCGAGGGCGTTTTCGAGGATCGATTCGACGTAGAGGGCGGCGCCACCCATTGAGGTCCAGGCCAGACCCATGGCCACGCCAGGCGGGGTAGAGTCGTAGAGGCGGTCGGAGGTGAAGACCGGGGGACCAACGTAGTCCTTGAGGTTATCCTTGCCAATTTGCACGTGAACAGAGTCAGGGACCTTGAGCGCAACGCGAGGCTGTTCGGTCCTCTCCTTGTCCATCTGGGATCCCTCAGGCGTGTCCTTGACGTCGGTCTCGTCCTTGGACGCTTCCTCTTGTGCCTGCTTGCCCTCTTCCGTCAAGGCCTTGTCTTCAGACAGCACATCCTCGCCAAGGTCCTGGATGATCTTGAGCGCGGATTTCCGGTAGACCTTTTCAATCTGCTTCTTCAGGTTTCGCACGCCCGACTCGCGACAGTATTTGTTGATCAGCTCCATAATGGCTTCCTTGTCCAGCTGGATGCTGACGTCCTTTAGCCCACTGATTTCTTTTGCCTGTGGGGAAAGATAGCGGTCTGCGATGGCCATCTTCTCGTCTGAGACATAGCCACTCAGCTCTATCATCTCCATACGATCCAGCAGAGGCCGGGGAATGGTATCAGTCATGTTGGCCGTGCACACGAAAAGGACCTTTGACAGATCCACAGGTACATCCATATAGTGGTCGAGGAAGCTGTTGTTCTGCTCAGGGTCAAGCAGCTCTAGAAGCGCGCTCGAAGGGTCGCCCTGAACGCCACGTCCAATCTTGTCGACTTCATCAATCAAGACCAGAGGATTCTCCGTCTGACACTTCTTCAGAGCCTGGATGATGCGACCGGGCAGAGCACCGACGTAAGTCCTACGGTGTCCCTTGATTTCTGCGACATCCGTGAGACCACCAACGCTGAAGCGGTAATATTGCCTGTTCAATGCGCGAGCAATCGACTTGCCAATGCTGGTCTTTCCAACACCAGGCGGCCCGACCATACAGAGAATCTTGCCCTCAACGGTGCCGCGAAGCTTGCCAACCGCGATGAATTCCAGAATGCGATCTTTGACATCTTTCAAACCATGGTGGTCCTCATCGAGCACCGTGCGAGCGTGCTGAATGCCAAAATTCTCAGCGCTGCGCTGACCCCAAGGAATCTGCGTCAGCCAGTCCAGGTAGTTCCTCGTGACGTTGAACTCGCTAGCTGCGGGTTCAAGATGGGCCAGCTTGTTGAGCTCTTCGTCGAATACTTTCTTGACGGCTTCCGGCATTGCCAGCTTGGAGGCCTTCTCCTTGAACTTCTCGACGAGCTTGTCCTTTCCGTCGCTCTCCATGCCAAGTTCGCGCTTGATACCTTTCATCTGCTCCATAAGCCAATATTCCCGCTGCCTCTTCTGAATCTTCGACTCGACATCCTTCGAGATCTTGGACGACAGCTGCGCGTTCATGTGCTCCTTCTTAATCACTTCCAAAGCTTTGCTCAATCGCTGTTCGATGTTGAGTGACGCGAGCACACTCTGCGCCTCCTCCATCTCGCCTCCGGAGACAGCCGCGGCAAAGTCTGCAAGCTTGGCAGGCTCATCAGCAATGTTGGCGGCGGACTGCGACATAGCAAAGGCGCTGACATGGTCGCGGAAGAGATGGTTGACATTTCCGATTTCCTTGCAAGTATTGACGATCTCTGAGATGAGGGCACGAATCGTGGGTGCCTTCTTGTCGAAAGGCTCGTCCGCAAGGTTGTCAACATTGACAAGACTGACCGGCCACGTGCGGAGGAACGAGGTCGGGTGAGGCAGTTCGGCGGCCTTGCCCTTCTGCTGGTTCTCCGCGTTTTGTTGTTCCTCGAAGGACGCAACAACGCCTCCCTTCTTCTCGTTCGTCTCCGGCTGTTCTCCCTGCTCTTCTGAAGTTGCTGCCTCAGTTGTCGACTGTGCAGGCTTCTCGGGCTCGGGCGCGGCAGGAGGACCGCGGTTTGGCGGAATCAACTCGCTCAGTTTGATCCTTCGATGGGGATACAGCACGGCTTGCAGGGCCTTGTCCTCTCCATGGCCAGTGGGAAATGCACCGGTGACCTGGCAGAACGTCCCAACATCGAAAATTTCGCTGGGATCATCGATGACATCCTTGCTGCTGTCTTGATCCTTGAACAAGAATGCGCCCACATAGCTTTGACCCCGTTTGAGAAGCTCCTGCACCGCCGCTATGACGTTCGGATCTCTAATCGTGATCGCCTTGTAGAAGCCGGGGAAGAGGGGTCGCTGAGCGATGGGGATGGCCATCACTTGGGGGTAAACCTCCGGCACCTGAACCTTGGCCAAGCTCCTCTCCTGTCCACCTTTTCTCTTGCGACCTCCGCCGCCATCGCCCCCACTGCCAGACCCGGACTCATTCCCTCCTCCGCCGGCACTTGTACCCTTCGCATCAGATGCGTTGGGTATGGGCGAGGGCTCTGGTGTTTTGCTTTTCGCATCTGCACTCTCGTCTTCTGACCGCGCCTTGCCCGTCAAACCTTCCTTCTGCTCAGTCTGTTCCTCTGCGTTTCCCGCGTCTTCCCCGGGGACCGAAGGCTTCTCTTTCCTTCTCGCAGTGCTGCATGAGAAGTCACGCGATAAAAGTGGCGATGAGGTCGGGAGGGCTGTTAGGCCTCTTGGAAAAGGAGCTCGCGAGGTGGCAACATGGCGGGTGAATGGCTGCGCTCTGCAAAGTCTGCTGACAGGAGCAGAAGCGCTATAGGATCGATGCGACGACCGCCGGAGTGCTGCTCGCCATGGCAGCTGCTGGCCGTAGACCATGCTCTTTGGACCCGCAGAGGTTAAAGCTGCAGGCGAACTAGCCGGAAAAGACTGGCAGATTAGAGTAGATAAAGTGAGAGAGAGGTTATCGGCGGGCGCGAGAATATGCACAAGATGAAGGAAGAGACGAAGGTGGCGAGGTGCAAAAGAAGAGTAGATGGGAGGGGGATGCTCACTCTTCGCTGATTACCCAATCCAGCGAGGTCCAGACGTCACGACCGCAAGGGCGCCAACCGAGGAGCCTGATGCACGGACCATCCTTGTATCAACTCGACTGGTCGCCTTTCATGAATGACCTACGAGAATCTTCAATCATGGTCAAGCAAACTTCACTCGATGTTACTGAGGTTCATGAAGTCGTAAACAAGGCGTAACTTCAAACTGCGGGCGAGTGGGGCTTCGAAACCCATGTTGACTTGCGCCCTTCTGGTTGTAAAAATGTGCCCGACATCCTCCACCAAACCCACACGTCGATCGCAGAAGACGTGGTTCGTTGATCGTATATTGTATATTGCTGCGAAATGAGTCACCACCCTTCACGCCTCGGTGCCATCAGCACCTTAAGCTTTTCCAACTCCTCGTTTCCATCCTCCAACCAGCCCCATCCAGGTCTGTCCCGCGCCCCCACCCCCATCCCAACCTCTCCCATCCCTCTGATAGCGAGCACAGCATCAATTCCATCCTCCACCCACAACGGCATCCTCTTGAATCTCAGCACCGGCCGCAACAGCCTGACCCTCAAACGCCTCAAATTGCCACAGCTCGCCAAAAGAGCGAACGCAATGGCGTCTTCGCGGTGTCCGCAGGAAATGTTGACATCGCGCAGCCGGTCTCGTCCTGCTGGGCCTATGGCGCGGAGGAAGAACCACAGCACTTTGGTTCCGTCGAGAACGAAGGTCGTGCGGCTGTAGAGAAGGCCCAGGATCTCGCGGTGCACGGCCCGACAGGTGCGGAGCAAGTTGAGCTGGGTCCGGTCGATGGGGCCAGTCTTGGTAGAGGCTGCTGATGTGGTCAGGCGAGAGGAATCGCGGTTGAGAGGCTCCACGACGGTATCTTTGGGGGCCGGCGTGACCACGTGCTCGTAGATCTGCAAACGCAGCTCTGGGGGCAACGAGAAAAGTGGTGGGAGCTTGGTAGGCTTTTGACTCTCGACTGGAGCGGAAGAGCCAGCATCATACACGGAATTGACTCGTGGCTCGAAGCGTTTCCGCAACGACATGATGTGGTGGCCTCCAACTGAACTGCTGCCGCTGTGTAGACCGGCGAGTGTTGCTTGCGGCTCGTGAGGGATCCGAACTTGCAAACGCGTGCAACTGGGGTGATGAAGCGTACAACTCCGAAGCGTTTGAGATGGATTCGAGGGGGCGTAAACGTGGGCATCATCGCCCAAGGCGCGCACGCTCTGATCGCGGCGCACAAAGGCAGAGCAAGTCACGCAGCGGGAACCTTCCTCGAGCACTTCAAGAGGCGGCCGTTCCGCCATGTGTCCCAAAGCTGCGAGTTGACGAGCTGCGGTTTTGTCCGCGTCCCATCCGCAGCCATCGAAGGTTGCAAGGCGGTCAATATACGGAGGTTCCGTCGTCCCGTCCGCCATGCTTCTGACACCACTATGTCAGCAAAATTGAAGTTTGGGTAAACGAACAAGCAAATTGGAGTAGGCAACAAAAGTCGAGAACGCTATACCGGCTTTTGATGGTCCTGATGTCTGGTTTAGGAAATGAATTGAAGTCGGACGGTCGATCGATCACATGCAAGGCGGGGGTGGAGCTGTAGGCAACTCAATCTGGCTGTTTGCCGTGGCTTAATTCAACAACGAGCGACTGACATCCACCTGATGACAATGTTCCCGTGAGTCGCTTAGCATGAACGAACCAGTCGCCTTTTGCGGTGCGAGACTCTAGGTCGCACTCGGTCTCCATAGAAATGAGATTGAACTCTGGTATCGATACAGTCGATACAGCGAGTACTGTTACATGCAATCGAACCCGCCACAACCACCTGCACATTTTCAGCCATATTCGGACCAAGACGCCACACTGCTCTCCCTGACCACTTGAAGCAAAGCGTCCCAGCGACTTTACATACCCTATCACATGCCCTAAATGAACCGTTAGTACCGCCGATTTGCTTTTGGATCTCTCTAGATGCCACTCACCCTCTGTCTCTTTTTTCCGCTCGCCCCACCGCTGCTCTGCGCTTCCGCCCTCAGACTCCGCTTCTCCTGCGCGTCCAGCACCAGGTTGAGCACGTCGAACCCGAACTGCGGGAATTCGAGACACATGCTCTTGAAGTCCTGCTCGGCCTCGTGACGCAGAATGTAGCTGCGCGACGCCCAGAAAGCCGCCACGGGCTTGCGAATGGCCTCGTCGTCCATCGACGTCTCTTTGTACACGAAGCGCGCGTACGCGATCTCGCCCTTTGCGGTGGACTGCGTGAGGTGAATCTTCTTGTGCGCGAGAGCGGAGAGGGCGGGCAGACCGAAGCGCTGCGCGAGAGTGTAGATGCGCGCATGACGGAGGAGCGCGACACCTTCATCGTCGGGGGAGGGTGCGGCCGGGTCGTATTCGATCGTCGTGCCAGATGAGAGGTTCGGGAAGTAGTCGCTTTTGTAGAGGTATTCGAGAACGGACGCGGTCGCGGCTGGGTCGTCGTGTGCGAGCTCGATGCGACGGGGTTCGTTGTCTCTGGACTGGCTGCACATCTGCTCGAAGAAGGGAGCTTGGACGAGCAGAGCCTGGTGGGCCGAGAGAGTGGTTGCTTCCTCGCCTCTGCCAATGACCAGCTGGATGATGGGGGATTTCAAGAAGCTGTGCGTACTTTAGCGACCGCACGCGCCCAGATTCTTGCAGGGCGCAAAGCGCATACTCGAGGAAGGTGGTGCGCGCCGGCACGGTGGGTTCGATGTCCTCCAACCCGGTGGTCTGCTGTTGCTCTTCGGGCGTGTCATTGTCAATGCCAGTCGCGCCGCCTGCTTCCGCCATATCTTCGTCGTTGTTAGTGTCGCCCTCTGCGATCACAACGTCCGGGTCGGCCATGATAAGTGGGGTTGTGAGTGCGCCGGAGAAGTCCTCGGGTTGCGCGAGCTCGCGTTGGTGGACATGGGCGAAACGCGTTTAATAAATGAAATGTAAGTGACTGACGAGAGACGTCGAAAGTGAGACGTCGAAAGAATGTCGTGGGGGGCCCAATGGGTGAGGGGGCGCGAACGCGACGAGGGCGAAGATGGGATGGCGGACGGAGCTGCAGCTGGGCGAGCTCGAATTTGCCAAGGCGCAGAGCCACGGGTTCCTGCAGGTCAGGCGAAGCTGAAAATAAGCCGAACCGGCCACTTTGTGGAGGAGAGAAAGAATCAACGCATAATAGATCTCGAGTAGCCACTCCGATGTTTTAGGCAGCTTGAAGTCTCACTGAACTACGTCACTGCAGCTGCAGCTCGAGGTGCAGTTGGAGACCAAACGTGTCCCTGCGCCAGGAGGGATGTTGTGGAGAACGGTTACTTCAGAGCAAAAAATTGAATTCGTCCAGGTTCGAACTGGAGACCTTGAGTGTTCACCGGCGGTGCCTGTTAGACTCACGTGATAACCAACTACACCACGAATCCTTGATATGGAAGGTCTGCCGACAAATATCTTATATATACTTATTCATTCGTTTGACGCTCCGGACGCAACGCCTTCAAAGACCTAGTCGCAGTTTCGACCTTGCTCAACCATCTACAACATGACCCCGGCGGTACCTCCCGCGTCCTCAATGCGTCTGTTCTCGACCATGCTGGCACGGCATCGTCCGAAGCAGAAGCTGAATCTCTGCAAGCACAACTTGACTGCCTGCGTCTGGAGGCCTCTCAGCCGATATCGCACCTGGAAAAGCGACTGGACGTGTACAAGAACTCGCTTGTCGAGCTCGGAGCTAGGAGGCGTCAAGTTCGATGTACTCTCGCAGCAAACGATCGTTTCCGCGCCTTTGACGCTTCAGTGACCGCAGCTTCTCTACCCACAAATCGGTGGGCCACCTACGCCACACGGACCAGTCTCTTGGAATTAGATTTAGGGTGTTGGCCATTATGCTCGCTGGGCAAGGCCCTAGCATGCTTTGCCGCTCATAGATTCGACAGACCCTTCGTACATCCTAGCGAAGCTTATGAAAACGTGCCCAGATGAAATGCTCGCATCAATCCTGAGAGAAAGCTCAGAGACGGACTGGAAATGGAAATGGGAATTCCACAAACCTTCTGCTTTGTCTTCCTCTGTGGACGCTTCTATCGCGATGGCGATTGCATGCGACAAGTCGGTTCTGGGGCACGCCCTCGGAGACCCCACGAGTCACCCACGAGTTGGCAGCGGACGCGCTTGTGCTGAAACTGGTGATGCGGGAATGGAGCCAAGGGATGTCGCAAGCCAACGGACGCGGCTTTTAGCATGCGTGATAGGAGCAGCGTTAGAAGGCGCAGTCAAGTTTGAGATTCTCAAAGAAGTTCGTAATGGCGTATCTGGCATTCAACGTAGTCGCTTCGTGAGCTTGGGAACACTGCTTTGACAATCAATGACAAGAAAGAAGCGTATTGTAAACATCAGTGGACTCGCTTGCAATAGTAGTGATATCGATTCCAAGCTGAGATGAGAGGACGGGCTGAAGGACGGGGCGGGTAACCTCTATTGGTATCTTTTACATATTTACACCTGCTCCGAGTACTCGCGGTTCTCATCAACCAAGCCCTACCGTGCTTGCGTCTCGCCGGTGTTCTTCACGCGCTCGTGGTATGTCCACTGTCCCTCTGCGGGCTTCTCTTCGAGATCTTCCCACCTAGACTTGGAGTTAGTACCATCGTAGAGCTTGAGGGGTTGTAAGAAGCGTAACATACACCTGATGCTCCGCCAGTGTATCGACGAGGTTCTTCTCCCCTTCCGCCACTTGAATCACTTCCTCGATCAGACCAGCCGAAATCTTCTCCTCCAACTCCGAGATCTGGTCCACACTCAGTGGTGGCTCCGGCTCGACCCTGATCGCCTGGCCCTCCTCGCCGATGAAATCTCTTGACAGCAGCTCTCCTCGATTCCCCACTTCCTCCTGAGTCCGAGGACCCTCCAGCTGCTGCTTCGACTTGTACTCCGCATTCACCTGCTCGTCCATGGAGCGCTTCGCCTCCGGGGCGGGCTCCGCGAACACGATGTTAAATTCCAAGCCGCCGCTATTGTCTGCCTTTGCCGCGCTCTCGACCTGGACCCTCTTGAACGCCTTGGGGTGCTCTGCCACCAGCGGCGCCACGCGCTCCTGCCATTCTTTCAGACCGGCGGGTTGGACGGATTCGATGATGCTCATGCGGTGCTTTGTCAGAGCTTCGGTGGACTGTCTATAGACGCTGTGCTCGGGGAAGGAAGAGCGCAGTTTCTCGAGTGTGCTGCTGTAAAGGTAGAGGAGGGTGCTTCGGGGGGAGGCGTGTGTGCGCAAGCCTGTGAGGCCGGTAGGAGTCCCGGCTTCGAGGAACTGAGAGGAGTTCCGCGTGACGGAGGCGAGGAGTCGAGCGGCGGGCCTCATGGCTGCGAAACTTGAAGCGGGGTGTTGAGGTCGTGAGCTGCGCTGTTCTGTAGTAATCCTCGGGCGCTCCAATGATGAGGTCGGAGATGTTGATGCGACTCCGCGACATGCCGCGGGCGGTCCCGCTGGACCAAGGCCTTGGCGAGGACGCAGCGCTGAGGGTGAGGAGAGATGCGACACGACGGCAACAAAGGCCTGAGAGCCACGTCTGAACTCAACTTCTTCACATCCGACTTCGTCGCCTTCCGTTCGTTACCTTTCTCGCCGGATAACTACCCCAGTCACGGGACGAATCCTCGCTCTGCGCTTGACGGCCTACCACCTGCGTCCTGCCGATCCGTCGAGACCCCCCAACCACCCTGAAGGGCCTCGAGCCCACCTTCGACCCCCGATTCAGCCATGCGCGCCCACTCACTCATCAAGCTGCTCGCGCTGCCGCTGCTAAGCACTGTACTCGCGGATCCGCTTTCAAATCCACGCGAAGACAAGCACAGCCTAGACCTCCCGAATCGCCTACGATCTCGAGACGAACCCGCGGCTGGAGGGAAATTTGATGGCGACAAATCTACGACCACGGACGGTGGTGCAGGGAAGGGCTCAATATTCAACGACAAAGAGGTCCCTTCCGCGATAGAGCTGACGGGAAAGAACCTGGACGAGTCGATCAAGGAGGGCTACTGGCTCGTGGAGTTCTTCAGCCCGTACTGCCAGCACTGCAAGGCTTTCGCGCCCACCTGGCAAACGCTTTACGAGTTTTACTACACACAGGAGATTCTACCGCAGGCGCCGGGATCGGGCAAGAGCGACAGCGACCTGAACAGCTTCACACGGTACTACAACTTCAAGTTCGCCAAGGTGGACTGCATTGCCAACGGGGATGCTTGCTCCTCTAAGAACGTGGGCAGCTTCCCCACAATCAAGCTCTTCAAGGATGGCGAGGAGGTTCAATCCAAGGTCGGCGCCAAGTCAATCAAGGTCATGAGCGAATGGGTCGAGGAGATGCTGGAGTCTATCCGTCCCGGGTCGCGACCAAAAGATGGACCGACGTTGCCCAAAGTTGGCGACGACCACGCCGAACAAGTCATCGCCAACACTCCTACCGAGCTGCCGTCCGCGACGTCGGCCGAGAAAACGAAGTCGAGTGTCGAGGCCACGAAGGTAGCTGGCGCTGTCTCGGCCAGAGGCACACCGAATCCTGAAGGGAGGAGTGTCCCCCTGGGCGCGGAGGAGTTTCAGCACAAGGTGACCATGACACACGATCCGTGGTTCATCAAGTTCTACGCTCCGTGGTGTCCTCACTGCCAGGCCATGGGCCCCAACTGGCAAGGAATGGCTCGCCAGATGCAAGGTCGGCTGAACATTGGTGAGGTCAACTGCGATGTCGATAAGAGGCTGTGCAAAGATGTCAAGGTGCATGGTTATCCGACCGTCATCTTCTTCCGAGGCGGCGAGCGTATCGAATACCACGGACTGCGCGGAGTTGGTGATCTAATTTCTTTTGCCAATAAGGCTGCAGCTGTTGGCAATGAGATACCTACAGTGAGCGCCACAGAATTTGAAGAAATAGAGGAGAAAGAAGAAGTAATTTTCCTCTACTTCTTCGACCAGGCAACTACGAACGAGGATTTCGCCGCCTTGGAACGCCTTACGATGAGTCTGATCGGCAAAGCGAAGCTCGTCAAGACCGACGACAAGCAGCTTTGCCAACGCTTCAAGATCTCGACCTGGCCGCGCCTCCTCGTCAGTCGCGACGGTAAGCCGACATACTACCACGGCCTCGCGCCGCATGAAATGCGCGACTATCGCCGCGTACTTGGCTGGATGCAATCGGTGTGGCTTCCCATAGTCCCTGAGATCACCGCTTCAAACGCGCATGAAATCATGGACGGCAAGCTCGTCGTTCTCGGAATTCTCTCCCGCGACCGCCCCGACGAATTCGTCTCCGCGAAGCGCGAGATCAAGAATGCGGCCCTTGAATGGATCGACAAACAAACACAAGCCTTCCAACTCGAGCGCCAGGAGCTCCGCGACGCAAAGCAGCTGCGCATCGAGGAAGCCGAAGACCGCAACGACCAGCGCGCCCTCCGCGCCGCCAAGAGTATCCACATCGACATGGACGACATTGAGCGCAAGGAGGTCGGATTTGCGTGGGTCGACGGCGTGTTCTGGGACCGCTGGATCCGCACCACCTTTGGCATCAGCGTGGGTGTCGATGGCGAGAAGGTCGTTGTGAATGACGAGGACAACAAGCGCTACTGGGATGTGACAATGACGGGTAACCCGATTGTGCCCAGCCGGACATCCATCTTGGAGACGCTGCCGCGCATTGTTGCTAGCCCGCCTAAGATCTCGCCGAAGAGCACGACCACAGCTGTCGGGCATATCTGGTGGGTGTTCCGCGGTACTATCATGGGGCACCCGCTGGTCAGCGCCGGCGCCGGCCTGCTCTTGCTGCTCGTAACGGCCATTTGGGGCCGGAGACACCTGCACGCAAGGGCCGGGGAGAAAGGGGGCTACTTTAAGGTGGGGATGGGTGAGAAGGGCGGGATGGATGGACTGTTAGGCGGCAACAGCGGGGGCGGCGTGGCGCAAGGCAAGGCTGATTGATGATATTCCCTTCTGGCTTGGTGAAGTCGAGGCGTTTGGTCTTTTGGGGGCTTGGAAGCGTTTTCCACAGCGAGGAGACATGTTGGGTTTTGCGCGGATACTGGGAACGCGGTCAAGGTGTGTAGTCATATACTGTAGTTGGCTTGAATTTGTCTGGTGCTGCTTCGAAGTCCTTTCGCGCCTTGATTGACTCGATGCGTTTTGTGATCATGAGGTACAGTATGCTGATTGACCCTGTTCTGGAATTCTCCAGAATAATCGGCGGTACACTGGGGTTTGTTTCCTTTCACCTCTTTTGCCACGCTCGCCACAGCTCTTCACGCCATGCTCGGCTTTCTCTCGACGATATCAACAACACGATCCTGGTGAATAAATCCAGAGAAGAAGAAGGAAGGCAGGGTGTTGGTGAGGATCAGCAACAAACGGCCGCCCAACGCCATCCACACTCCCAAGACCCCACTCTTTGAGCCCCCGGACTTTCCCAAAAGGGAGACCCGGGGAAGAGGTGGCCTCGAGCCGGTGGTGCCTCTCAGAGAGCCCGGGGGGCGGGGGGAGGGGGGCTGCCCCTCCATCCGCAGCTACGGACTCCCCACCAACGCGCGCGGAGTGCTCGCTGGCAAGAGTGGGTAGGTAGCTCGCAGGGCACGCCAATCGTGGTAAGGTGACCGTTGGTGTCCATTGATTCTTCGGTGTGCTTGCTCTCAACTTTCTCGTCTTGTCGCCTCTCTCACATTCCACCCTCATTGAGTCCATATCTGTCCCTTTAAACCCCGTCAAAATGCCCGTCACCGTCGAGCAGACCATCCCCTTCCCCACCCAGGCGCTCGACCTCCAAAACCCTACCCGCTGGGATAAGCTGTTCCCACTCATCCGCCCTTCGGTGAAGCCGGTCCAGACGGCCCAGGGGCAGACGTTGCTGGTCGACACGGCCCTTGCGAGCAGCAAGAATGTGGCCATCGTGGCCCTGACGAACCTGGGCAATTTCTCCAGCAAGATTCTGGACGAGCGGACCGTGACGGCGGTGGGGACGGGCGAGGCAGCCGGTCTGGCGGCAGAGGACGTCAAGAAGGCGCTGCAGGATGGCGGAGTGTCCGCTGGGCCGGGTGTGGTGATTGTCCGCACTGGCAAGGCGCTGAAGATGGGGGCCAGCGGCAGCGACGTCGTGGACGTGGAAACCGAGGGCGAGGTGCAGCAGGACCATGTGCTCCAGCTGCTTGGCCATGCCAGCGAGAGCTGCCGCGCTTCGATCGAGCAGACGCGGGAGATGCTCCAGACTTTTGCGAAGACCGTGAGCGCCACACTCTCGCCTTTCCATACGGACAAGGTGGATGGGAAGCCCGCTGTGAAGCATGCCGAGGGCGTCGTTGCATACTCTCACGCGAAGGACGCTATCGCGAGGGATTTGAAGCAGGCTCTGAAGAGCAGCACAGCGCAGAGCAAGGACGTGGTGTACTCTGTCCACTACTCGGACGTGAACGGGCTGAGCAGGCTGGAGAATTATCTCCTGGCCAGCGAGATTGCTCAGTTCCTCGGTGAGCCTCACACGTAGCCTTGAAAGCTCCCCCAGACCATACACTGACACCTCCGACAGACGCCCAGTCCCTACCCTACCGTCTCTCGCACTCTAGCGTCCTCTCGCACACCGACCTGGGTCGCGCCTTCGCCATCTCCACCGCCCCCATCCCCTCCGCCCAACTTCCCGCCCAACCCAGGCCCAGCCGCGAACCCGCCGCGGACTCTAAAACCCCCGCCCTCAAATCTGCCCTCGCGCCCACCACGAGCAAGATCCCCTTCACCGACGCCGCGGTCCGCGCCCGCATCAACGCCGGCTGCAACGCCGTCATCGCTGCCGAGCCCACCATCACGGAATACGACACCATCGTCGGCGACGGCGACTGCGGCTACACGCTACGCGACGGCGCCAAGCAGGTGCAGAAGTTCATCGAGGGCAAGGACCTGAGCCAGCTGCCCGCGAGCGTGAGCGAGCTCGTCAACGACCTCGAGGTCAACATGGGCGGCACCAGTGGCGCGCTGTACTGCATTTACTTGACGGCGCTTTCGGGCGCGCTGGCGAGCGAGCCTTCGGTCCCGGCCGCGCTGCAGGCGGCGCTGCAGCAGCTGATGAAGTACACGCGCGCACGCTTGGGCGATCGGACCATGATGGATGCGCTGATCCCCTTTGTTGAGACGCTCGAGAAGTCGGGCGGGAGTGTAGAGGATGCGTTGAAGCAGGCCCGTGATGGGGTGGAGGGGACCAAGAGGATGGACGCGAAGCTGGGGCGGTCGACGTACCTTGATGAGAGCGCGACGCGGGGTGTGCCAGACCCGGGTGCGTATGGGCTGCTGATTTTGCTGGAGGGCATGGGGAAGGGCCAGTAATGGGTCGACGAGACCGGACTTGAGGCGAAGTGGGAGCGGAGCCTAGAGGCCGAAAGCGACGTCGGATGAGCATAATTGATGGACATTTGAACGGATTGAAAAAGCACGACATTCAATCAGCGTCTTCGAGCAGTGCCATTAAAAGCGTCATTGATTTTGAGCTACTGATGCTGGGCTTCGTTCCTGTAGGCATCGCCCTTAAGCCTTTTTCCTCGCACTTAACCGAGTCCTCGCGGTCGTTGCACGGGGCTGCACAACCTCAACCTCACCTCCATCGCCCTCGCTCTCCCCCTCCTCGGACCTCTCGTCATCCTCTCGCTGCTCGTGGTTGAAGTACTGGCTCTTGACGGGCGTCACCTTCTTCGCAGAGCGCGTGCGCCCAGCCTTGGCCGACCGACCTTTAGCAGCTCGACGGGTGGTGGTGGTTCTCTTCTTGCTTTGAGGAGGCTCGGCCGATTCTTCAGCAGATCGTTCGTCGCTATCGTCACTGTCGTCGTCAGGCTCGGACGGTTCCGACAGAGGAGACTCTTCGTCTTTGTCTTCCTCCTCAGACTGCACGACGGGCTTACTCTTCTTCCTCCCCTTGGCTTTCGTGATCGCGGTATTTGATCTCGGTTGGCGCTGTTTGTGAACACCCTGAGTCGCAGCTGTAGGCTTCCTTGTGGGTGGAGCGGCCTCCGCCTCTGGCTCGTCGTCAGAACTCGCATTGTCGTCCGCAGCCTGATGAAGAGACTGAAGCGACACTGGGCCGGTCGATCGATGGCCATTTGATGGGGCGTTTGCAGCATCTTTGTTCTCGTCTTCGATGAGAAACCCGCCGCCTTCGTCTTCAGGTTCTTCGGCTTCTGCGAAGAAGCCGCCACCGCCGCTCTTCTCGTCTGCGCCGTTCTCGTGCTTCGCTCGATCACCAGAAGATGGCTCGTCCTCGTCCTCGCCCTCGGGTAGAAAGCCACCACCTCCATCGTGGACCTTGCCCTGTTCCCTTCCCTCGCGTCTCGCCTTCGCCACAAAGGGATTCACCTCATCTTTCCCACCCGTGCGCTCGTAGTCCGTCTTCATTCTCTCCAAGACTCTCAATCCCAACAGCATCTTGCGCCACCATCTGAGCGCCGCCTCTGTACGCTTGGTATCTTCCTTTCTCTTGATTTCAATTTGCTCCTCGCGCCATGCATCCCTCACTAAGTCCTCATGATGACTCGCAACCACGACCCCGGTGAGCACAGGCACAGCGCGCTGCTTCCCAAACTCGAACCCGGTGCAAGCCTCCGCATAATCAATCGCCAGCTTTCGACACAGCTTCGCCGATCCCCGGAGCGGCAAATGCACAGCACCCCGCGGCACCATCGTCGGCACATAGACGTCCATATTGCCAAACGCATTCTTCGGGATCCGTCCGTCCTCGATAGGCGGCGGAATGATCCAATCCGTCTGATCGCGCGAGTACAGCCCCTGCTTAAGCTTCTCCCCAGACTCGCGCTGCGCATCTTCGACCTCGCGCTTCCGCGTCAGCGTCACGGCGCGCATGGGTACATATTTGACCGGCAGCTCGCGGGGCTTGAGCTCACGACCCTCTTTGTGCCAGGACTCGCTGCTGCGGCAGACCAGAACGTCGTCGCGGCGGTAGACCGGATAGGTCTTGGCTTTTTCGCCTTTTCCCGTGACGAAGTGCTTGACGGGCTTTGCGCAGGGGCGGATGGCCTCTTCGCGGCGGAGGTGCTGCTCCAGGACGTAATCGGCCGATTGCTTGTAGCCTTGAAGACTTTCTTTCTCAATTTCCTTCTCGTCTTTGGCGGGCTTGAAGGGCTTGAGGTCTGTTTGCTCCTCCAGCTCTTCAGCAGGGGTGAGCTGGGGATGGGGCCGCTGGAAGGCCGACATCAGCGTGCCGAACCAGTCGTACTCCTCGTAGCGCTTCACTTTGCCTTTGCGATTGTACACGGGGACTTTGTCAACCGCCACGCGCAGACCTTTGGTCTTGCCGGGCACCTGGTGCCGTTTAAGATAGCGCACTGTGACATCCTTGGCTGAGCTGTCCGCGTTGAAGGCGATGGTGTAGCAGATGACTTGCTTCGACTTGTCAGCCTTTCTTCCCCGCGGTTCAAAAGTATTCAAGAGGTCGCCTGTTGACGCGATGGTTGATAGAACGATCGGGTCGACGGGAATGAATTTGTGCGAGACAGGTGAGCAGACTTCTGTCCAATAGTTCGGGAAGGCAAGATTTCGATCGTATTTTCTGTTCGGCTTTTTCTTAGAGGTTGCTGGAGTTACATCCACAACAGAGATACCATCACTGTCTTGTCCATCTGGGCCGTTCTCCTCTGCGTCCGCCTCAGACGGGGGGCTACTCAGGGGACTTTCCGAATCATCGACGTTGATTGGAGCTCCCTTCTTGCCTCTCGCAAGCCTGCCTTTGCCCTTGCTGGCATTTGGAGCTCCATTTGTCGTCGATTCACGCTTGCGACTTCCTGGGTTTTCCTCTTCGCCATGCTCCTCGGACTCAGATTCACGCGAGGCGTTCTCAGGTACGGCAGTGCTTTTCGATACCTTCGCATCAGCCTCTTCGCTCTTGCTCCATCCGAAACCCATTGGCTGCAAGTTCGCAATCATACGTGCCTCCAGCCCCAAGCCCCTCAATAGAGCGACAAAAAGCTGCTCTCCAACATCCCTCGAGCCTTCGCAGGTCTTCGCACGCATCCTGAAATCCTCTAAGCTCTCGATGCGCTCGCCATACTGCTCGAAATCTTTCTTATTCTTCTTCCAGCCGTTGATCTCATCACGCATCCTTTTCAACGACATGTGCCCCTGTTTCCTAGTCCCGTAAGCAGTAACCGTGAATCGCTTCCGCCAGTACGAGGTTAGCACCTTGAGCAGCCGGAACAAGGGATCGCCACCGCTCCAATTCGGGACGCCCAGTTCCTGTCGCTCTGCCCCATAAGTCCAGTCCCGCCCGGTGCTATTGCCTTTCTTGCCACCCTTCCTCCTCGCCTTCTTCGCGGCCTCCTTCTCCTTCGCCTCCAACTCCTCTTTGCTCAGCATGCCCATAGCCTCCCTCCACCGCTGCACCTCTCTTTTCACCCCTTCCGTCATCCCGTCGATAAGTGTCTTCTGCACCTCCTTGTCGTTGAGCCATTGGTTGCGCACATGGTTATGCCACATCAACGCCTGTACATGCATGCAATGCGCGAGAACACGCGTCTTGCGCTCGGTCTTCGAGGGGCCCTTGCGGCCTGTCGCTGCGGAGACTAAAGGCTCGATATAGGTGCCATCGTCGTTCATCGATATCGACACATCGGCGATCTCCTGCGCAGGGTTCGAGGTCGAGGCGGAGGGGCCGACCGGCGCGGCATTCTCCCACTCCATTTCGTCGTCGTCATCGTCCTCCTCTGCCTCATTCTGGCTCCCCTCACCAACTTCTTTCACATCTTCCTTTGAGCCGGTCTTGCGCCGCTTCGCCGGAGGAACATCTTCGAACTCGTCGCTCGCAGCATCGCTTAGAGAAGACGATTCGTCGTCTTCGTCTTGCTCGTCCAAGAACTTTTTGTTCTCCTCCAAGCTCTTCCGCGGATTAGTGGGCTCGTCTGCTGTGTCGAAAAGAGTTGGCTTCGTCCGTTTGGCATCAGCCTTTGTCGCCGCCTTTCGCTTCGGGGGCGGTTGAGCTGTGGGCGAGGAAGAGCGTGCGCGCTTTCGGTATCCATGGGGAGGCATTGTGAGGTTTGACGATTGGGTACGGTGTAAAAACGAATGAAAGGCCGAAGCGGCGCAACTGAAAGGTTTACATGACGGTACTGTGAACGGCAAAGGAGAGGCTTCTCGGTGACGCGACCTTCACCTTTGCGGACGCGATCGTTCCTGAACTGTGACGTCACCACACAGCCAGATCTGATCTCAGATCGATCGGAAGGGATCTTCCATTGTGACCGTGAACGCTGACACCGCTGGAGCAATGGTACGGGCAGAGCTGAGCATCAACATGGTCGGTGCTGGCAATCATGGGATGTAAGAATTAGTGAAATGAGGGTCACGAGAATGCATGAAGTGTGAAGCGAATGCAGCGTCACAACCTGAAATGTTATATCACAACAGAATCATCTCTAGCTAGCTTTCCCCTTTTTCTGATCCCCCTTCTTCAACGCCCCATTGGCACTCCGCGGCTCATCACGCTCAAATTTGACGCCCCTGACAAAAACCTCGCTCAAAGATTCAAGCGCCGCCACGAACACGCACAGCCCGCTCGCCACGAGGAACATGCTGATGCTCTCGCCAATGTCCAACCAGCTCCCCTCGTCCCTGACCTCCCAGAAGAACCTCAGGGTCAAGTAGTCGCTGATGCCCATGACGACGGCAAACAGACTACCACCTCGTAGCTTCAGGCGCGTCGTCAGTATTCCGAGGTTGGCAGAGACGAGCGCAAAGGGCGCCATGAGTTTTAACAACAGCAAAGCGCCCTGGCTAAAGGGATCGAAGACGGGGATGAGGCGGTAGACGGCATCGAGCGAGAAGGATGAGATGGACGCGATGTTGCCCGTGCTGAAGAAGGCGGATTGCAGCAGGTAGAGGAAGAAGAGGCAGATGCGGGCGTCGGAGAGCGTGAGTGAGCGGTAGTCGCCGGTCTTGAGGGCTGCTTCGCGAGATTCGGCGGCAGATGCCGCCGGGGCGAGAGGACTGCTAACGTCGACAGGGGTAGTCGGGGGTGAGGAGCCCATGTTGAACCGCTGGTGGATTCGATGTTCAAGGCGAACCCAAGAGACGAGAGTAATCGCGATCGCAAGGTAGAAAAGACCCTCGTAAGAGATTGTAAGGATGATAAAGAGTGGGCCGAACGCCAGAAAAATGACGGCGAGACGGTGCAGGTAATGATCTTGTGGGTGCAAAGCGTGGAAGAAAGGCGCAACAAGGGAGGCCACGAGTGTAAGCCAGCCAACAATCTGAGTGCCGGCAGGTAGTCCCTCTTTAGCTTGCAGTGAAGCAACGCTAGAGTTCGTAACGATCATTGCGAGGGCGACGAGGCCGACTTGCACACCTAGAATCGTGCGGGACAGGCTGTCAGCCTTGGGTGAGCCAAGGCCATCCCGAGTGGGCGCGGTTTGCGATAGAAGACTTTTCTCAAACGCTAGATACAGCACGCCGACTGCGAGTATGAGAAAGCCACCAAGCAGGATCGTGCTGGAGTCCTCGACCTTGTTGGCGGGAATGATGGTGAAGATGCTCATGGAAGTGCACCCGAATGCCCATGTGGCGCACAGAATCCAGTTGTCTTCTAAAAAGTCCAGGCCGTAATAAAGAGGCCAGGCAGCAGCCGCCAGATAGCAGACTGTGTATATCTCGCGGTGATAGTAGCTCTGCACGAAGATCTCCAGGATTGCAACATAGAGGAGGATATTCCCGCCCAGTTTTGTAGCGTCCTCTCTTGTGAACTTTCCCATAACTTTGTTCTTTCCCTCGACTAACGACTGTCGCCGCGCCCAGACTTCTTCCCAGAACATGACAGGGAAGATGGCGTAAGCGTAGTACGTGAAAGGCGACGACTGCACCAAAAGGAAGCTGAAAAGCGCGACACCTACCGCGACAAAAGCGGAGAGGGATGCGACAGTTCGAGATGCGTCGACCTTGCCGTCGAGCACGTGCACGTCAATCGCGGTTGTGAAGGCGAAAGCTATCCAGCCCACGTAACCGGCCGTGACAAGAGCGCGAAGGAACAGCCAGTCGTAGGTCTGCAGGTAGCGCAACCCCTGAAGACCCAGCTGGATGAGATCATCAGACGCTTTGATCGCTTCAGAGTACCGACCGGTTTTAATTGCCTGACGTATCAAGGACAACCGATGCTCTATGGAGTGCTCAGTGTCGCCAAAACCAGGATACGGTCTATATCGGAGTACAGTGGCCATCTTCTTCTCTTCTTTGACCTTGTACATTTCCAAGATCTGTTGGGCGTTTGTCATGAGCGCCTTTGACTTTTGCTCGTCGTCTGTGTCCAAATAGGAAAGCGGCAGTTCTCCGACCGAGTTTACAGGATATTCCAGACCGGCCAAGTAGGCCATGAGGGTGGCGATATCAGCCTGTGCGACATCGTGACGTTGGACGTGGTCCAATCGCCAGTCCGAGGAGAAGCCATCTTCATGACCGGGCGCTTTGCTTTCGTGCACTGTCACCGGCTTGTTGACTCCCGCTCCCCACGCAACAAGAGGGGTCCGCGTGTTGTCTGGGTGTCCGTCTCCGTGGCTGCCCCAGTCACTCATCCCGTGATCGGCCGTGAAGACGTACGCCGTCTCTTGGTCGTCGTAGAAAGCCTCCATGATCTCGGTGATCTCCTTGACGCCCTGGTCGACGATTTGAATGTTTCGAAGATACTCTCGCGAGTACGGTCGGTACGCATGCCCTGTCATGTCCACCCCAAGGAGATGCAGGAAGAAGACAATCTTCTCTTGGCGCAACCTAGCGTTCAGAGCCTCGTCCGACTCAGCGTCCTTGAACAATTGTTTGACACGATCAAAGACCCAAAAATCCAACTCCGACCCGTCCTTGCTGAAATCCTCAAACTCGGCGCCGTATGATGCATCTTCGACCCGTCCGGGCTCTGCCCCCGTCGAGAACATTGGCAAGATGTCCTCGCTGCCCCAGCTCCAGGTGTGACTACTCCTGTTGAACACACTGTCGAAATTTACCGGGTTCAATTTCCATCCTGTCGTCACAGCAGAAACATCCTCATAAAGCCCCGCGATCAGCGCAACGTGTCCGGGTCGTGATTCCGTAGGCACGCGGGTATGGGAGACGCCGAAAGTGCCGTGCTCGAGGACTCGGGATCGAAGAAAGGGCGCCAATGGTCGCGGCTCTCGCGCAGCATCGTCGTCAGGAGGGGCTGAAGGGTCGGGGAAATATTGAAACGCTTTGTCGGCGCGGAGCCCGTCACCTGCGAGAAGATTGATTAGCCAATAGTGCGCGAATTGCGAAGGCGCTCTTGACTGGTGGCATACCAACGTACAAGACCAAACGTTTTGCAGGAGCCTTCCCCGGTTCGACGCTGAACGCTTTCATCCCACTAACGATCGGACTAACAAAGTAGACATCGAAGATCGAGTACATGTACGCCAAATGGAACACCACGGCGATTGCCAAAAAACTCAGGCGCCCGAGACGCGCCATTTCGAAAGATTTTCGAAGAGCAGCGCCTTCGAGTTCCCTAGAGAGGGAGAGGGTAAATGCAAAAGGAGGGGAGTGGGCTTGCAGAGCGCGTCCCAGGCGCGCGACCTTAGTGGTCAGGCATGCGGGTTGGCGCTTCCTACGTGGTACCTTCCTGAAGGGGATCGACTCGCCTGCCAAGACTTCTGGCGAGCAGGGGCAATATAACGTCACTCTTGCCTCTTCCGCTGCGGTCATCAACTCGTTTCCCGTTTTCACCAAAGCCTTGAATTTTTGACTCAACGATCAAGGTCATATCGCTTTTTGGAGTCACACTAGATTGGAGAAAATGGCTCTCAGAACCCTGGGACCAAAAGCAGCCGCCGCGCTGGACGAAGAGCTCATGTCCACCGGCGCTTTCTCAATCGACCAACTAATGGAGCTTGCCGGCCTCTCGGTATCCCAAGCCATGTTTGCTCTCTCGCCGCCATCCAAATCACCCAATGTCCTCGTAGCCTGTGGACCTGGCAACAATGGCGGCGACGGCCTCGTCGCGGCGCGCCATCTTCATCATTTCGGCTACAAGCCTACCATGTTCTTCCCCAAGCAATCAAGAAACGAGCTGTACCAGAGACTTCGCACACAGCTGGAGCAGCTGAAGGTGCCTTTCACCAATGACTTCGGCGCGGCGATGGGGGAGAGCGACTGGGTGATCGACGCCATCTTCGGATTCTCGTTCTCGGGCGAAGTGAGAGAACCCTTCCCCGGCGTGATCAAGGCACTCGCGGAGAGCACAATCCCTGTGCTGGCCGTCGATGCACCTTCCAGCTGGAATATTGAAGATGGGCCACCCGGCG
This sequence comes from Saxispiralis lemnorum, assembly GCA_034509035.1. Classification (NCBI taxonomy): domain Eukaryota; kingdom Fungi; phylum Ascomycota; class Dothideomycetes; order Mycosphaerellales; family Aeminiaceae; genus Saxispiralis; species Saxispiralis lemnorum. Next base: position 179,804 of record JAWXCT010000106.1, read on the forward strand.
ATGGGCCCGGGAAGGGCTACAATCCGGACGCTTTGATCTCCTTGACTGCGCCCAAGCCGCTCGTCAAGTGGTTCAAGGGCCGGCATTTTGTCGGCGGCCGCTTCGTGAGCAAAAATCTTGCGGAGAAGTATGGATTTGATGTTCCCCCGTATCAGGAGAGCGATCAGATTGCCGAGGTGCCGGCTCATGGGGAGAAGCTGTGAATCCGGTTGGGGCGCGCGCAAGAAGCTAGGTGATCAAACGCAGAATGAGACCACACGACCATGCAAGCCAGCTCGTGGGGAGTGACCTGGTCACTCACTACAATCGTAGGTGTGATTGCAGGTAGTTTTGTGAGTCGACGTGGCATGCTGATGGCTTAAAGGTGGCAGTCCAAGTGCTGGCACCGACCGTGTGGAGTTTCAGCAAAACCGAAAAGCCCTCTCTCAATAACGTCTTTTCGCACTCCACGTCCTTCAATTCATCCCCTTCTCAATGCCCCCCTCTCCCTCTCCCTCCACCTCGCATCTTCCTCCCAAGCAATCCCCTCAGCAGCCCCTTGACCAGCTCACTCGTCCCTTTCCCTTTCCCTCACCC
>JAWXCT010000106.1:180526-191608 GCA_034509035.1 Saxispiralis lemnorum
CCCTCCCCCCACTCCCGTTCCCGTTCCCGTTCCCGTTCCCTCTCCCTCTCCTCCCTCTTCACCGACAAAAACCCTGGATACCCATGCAATTTCCCCTTCGCGTCCTCAAATTGCCCTTGCAGTGGCTCCATACGCTGCGCCAGAAGCGTGACGCGGGCGGACAGGGCGCTGATGCGTCAGCGGGGCGTTGTGTGGTGGGTGTTGTTGGAGAGGGGTTCATAGTGATGGATGGAGGGGCTTCTTTTTTCTGGCGAGTTGGGTGAGGGCTAGAGGGATGGGGTTGAGTTTTTTGTATGGCAAGAAGAGATCTTGCACCACTGATGCGGGGACTTGGGACGTTCCACTGGATCTTCTCGGGAGAACTCCCGAGATCAGGACGGTTTTGAGATGAGGTGAACCGCACGAGCCGAATGATCTCAACGTCAGATAGCGACCAAGCCGCGATCAATGTCGATATATTCCTACTACTACTAAGCTCCCCAAGCTCCCGGGTTGAAACCGCAAGCTCTCCCCCCCCAGCCTTCCGAAGGGTTGCGCCTCTTTTTCCCCCCACCCACCTCTTTCCCACGTGTCCCACGGATTCCCGATGCCACCACCGAAAGCCCGCTAAATGGAAGCACAACTTGTCAAAATCATTCAAGTCCCGGTTGAATGGGGTATCTTCGCTTTCACCGGTCCTGGCCCCGCCCCCTGTCCGCCCGAAAGAACGCCATTGCGAAACACTTTTATCTTTCCATCCCGTCACTCCGGGGAGGCGGGAAAATGAGGGCGTTTCTTGTTGAAGAAGAAGCTCGATGCCCGCGCGTTAGCTAGCCGACACTTGCGGATACATACCAGAAGACCCTGATGGGTTCCTGACGAATCCCGCCCTTGGTCAGAATAACTTGAGTCTATCGATCTATGCGCCGTTCACAGTCGCGCGGTCGGCGCCGTTGACGGCGTTGTTGCCGTCCGGCACGCCGTCAACTTCGGGCTTCTTGCGCTCGGCGTCGGCGTCGACGCCGTTAACATGCGCGACGCCGTTGACTTGCGCGCCGCCGTTCGCCTGGGGAATGCCGTCGATCTTAGGCTTGCCGTTCACGTTGTCCATCTCGGGCACCTTTAGCCCGTCGAACAGCGGGAAGATTGCACGGCTCTGGCGGAAGTCGTTGTGCACAATATTGACTAAGTACCAGCTCTCGGTGATTTCCTTGATCAGACGTCGGCTCTCTGACCCTTCGTCGTAGCATTTGGACCACTCAGAGCCTAGGTAGTAGAACTCGTCACGCCAGGCCAGGAATGAGATAGTCTCGACGATGGTGGGCTGGACGATCTCTTTGCCAGGGAAGACACCCCAGGTGACGGCATTGGGCCCGCCGTCTGTTGGAGAGTTCGTCTTGAGTTCGCCCGAATTGTTGACGGCAAAGTAGGTAATGTCAGGGTTGTCATCCATGCGTTCAAGGACTGTGCTGATCAACGACGGCGAAACGAGAACTTCAAGGTAGGCTTTTTGGTAGACGTAGCCGTTGTTCGGACCCCAGCCGTATACGTGATCAGACGACTTGGCGCCGTCGACGGCAGGCTGAGAGTTGATGGTCAAAAGTCCCCTGCTGTTTAGGTTGATCAAATCATCCGTCAACACGTTAGACTCTGAGCTGATGGGCGACTCAGACCAGGGCAGCGTCTCCACCTTGCCACTCATGTACCCAACGAAAAGGTCTGCGACCTCTTTGATCGACCTAGGCTCGCCCCACAACTTGCGGTTGTGCTCGTTGGTGCCTTTTAGGCCGATGCCATAAGTGTCGAGCTCGCCAAAGGCAGGTGACCTGCTGTCTCCCCAGCGACCATTGGGGAACTCGTCCCAATCCTGGGTGCGGGCGACATAGGACCGGTTCCTGTTCCGCCAGAAGATCGGTCGGACGTTCTCCTCGCGGCGATTCTTGCCGAGGGACTGGCGCCAGGGAAGAGGCTTGATGTCAGGATTGATGCTTTCGGACGTCGGGGTGACGGCCAACTCTTCCAGGACCATTTTTGTCGACGCTGCCAGGTTCATCGTGTAGAAGTGCAGATGCATCGTGATGCCACTGTCCAGCAACTTGCGGCAGAAGTTTGCAATGAGATCCTTTCCGATCTCACGCACGGCCACGTCGTCATTCTTGACCGGCTCCAGAGCCTCGTGCCATTCAGGAGGAATCCGACATTGCGTCCAATTGGCACGTCGCAGAAACGACGCGTGGGTCTGAATCGGCATGATACCAGGAATGATGGGCACCCATTCGGGGATTCCAGCCGCTCGGCATTGATGAGCCCACTTAATGAACTGGTCCGCATCGTAACACATCTGCGTGACGATGAACGTGCCGCCAGCCTCGACCTTCTCCTTCAGATACGGAATGTGCCCGTCCGCGTCGGTCTCCGCATCACAGCCCTCTGGGTACCCTGCAACGCCAATGTCGAAATGGTTGCCATACTTGCTCTTGATGTATTTGATCAGATCCCTTGCGTAGCGAAAACCACCCTCAGTCTGTTCCCATTTCTCTTGCTCTCGCGGCGGGTCCCCTCGAAGCGCCAGGATATTGGTGCAGCCTGCATCGTATGCGTCTTTCAGCGCGTTGTCGATCTTGCTTTGTTCCATGTCGGTGCAGGTCAAATGCATGCACGTCTCCAGACCATATGCCGACTGGGCGGTCTTGACCATTTCGACCGTCAAGTCAGACAGGCGGCCTCCAGCACCCCATGTGATGTCAATGAAGGCTGGGCCGAAGCTGTGCATGCGGTCCATGCGGTCGTAGAGGTTCTGCACGCCCTGAGCGGTTTTCGGTGGGAAGTACTCGAACGAGTATGTGGGCCGGTTGTCCGCATGAGCGGCGGCCAGCTTCTTGGTGATGTGCATGGTGACGCTGTAAGGTCGTAATCAAATCGACTGTTGGAGAGAGGCGTGGTGGTGGTGGTGTATTGTGGGGCGAGGATGCTTCGGGTGCTGGTAGAATTTTGCAGGTGGGGGTTGTGAGGCAGAAATGTTTGCACTCTAAGGTCAAGTCCAGGCGAGTAAGACAGTACTCTGGCCAGTGACCTTTTTCCAGTCGTTGTAGGCCCGCAGATGTCTCCGGGCGGTTTCTGCAGTGCAATGCAAGGAGTACGTCTGAAAAGACCGAGAAGGGCCGGGAGAAGTGTCTAAAGGTCGTGCTGGTAACGGGTGTAGTCGCTCAATTCCTGTCCGTTGTACAAGGCCATCACGTAGAGGTCGTCATGAGGCGGGCGACGTAGACATGTCGGAGGCTGGAGGTCTGGCGAGGAGCGACAATCGCGGAAGAGAGGAAAAGGCAGAAGGCAGCCATCTCTTCGTTCCTCTTTGGGTAAACGTCACCAGACGAAAGAAGGCGGGGTCTTGCCTTGTGCGCCTTAGGCACCAACGCCCCTCCTCCTGTAGCTCCAGTCTCCCCTCCACCACCGACGACCCTAACCTCAGGTTCACCTCCCACGTGCGCACTCCCTATCTTACCTTGGGTTCTGAGCTCTCCACTTTCTCATCTAGAATAGGCAATCCGTCGAAGCAACGTGTTGGCCCACTGTGTCGCTGTCAGATAGTGACCACGTAGTGTTTTTGACTGGCAAACAAGCTGCGTACTCCACCACAATCCAGTCCACATTTCCCATTCTCAAGGGTCAAGCATCATAAACAGCACTGCCACCTTTCGTTACGACCGCGAGCTGCAGAAGCATCCTAGCAGCCATGCCTCCCGTCCCCACCGCCCGAGAGAAGCGCCTAGTCGGCACCTCCTTGAAGATGTACTTCGACCTGCCCACGACCCTCCGCTACGTCGACGCCGCCTCCCAGCTCGACCCCGCCGCGGCCAACGTCGACCTCTTTGTTATCCCCGACTTCGTCAGCCTGCTCCCCTCGCAGCAGAAGCTGGCCGGCACCCCGGTGTGGCTCGGTGCGCAAGACTGCTACAGCGAGGACAAGGGCGCGTACACGGGCGAGGTGTCGCCTGCTACCTTGGCGCAGGCGGGTGTGAAGATTGTCGAGATTGGGCATGCGGAGCGGCGCAGGCTGTTTGGAGAGACGGATGCAGACGTGGGGAAGAAGGCGGCGGCGGTCGTGCGCAATGGCATGGTGCCCTTGGTGTGCATTGGGGAGAAAGGCCAAAGCAAAATCGCTTCCGAGGCCGTGGGATTGGCAGTGAGCGAGTGCAAGCCGCAAATCGAAGCTGCGCTGAGCGGCATCCCGGATGACGCTGAGGTGGTGCTGGCGTACGAGCCGGTGTGGGCGATCGGGGCAAGCGAGCCGGCAGGTGCTGACCACGTGGTTGCTGTCACGCAGAACCTGCGGAGTTTAGTTGCTGGAAGGTCGGGGAGGGTCAGGATCTTGTATGGCGGGTCGGCTGGACCGGGGACCTTCCAGAAGCTGAAAGAGGGGGTCGATGGGTTGTTTCTGGGGCGGTTTGCACATGACCCCAAGAACCTTGAGAAGGTCATTCAGGAGATGGGAGAGCCCTGATTGAACATAGCAGCCATGGTGCGGTCAATCCGCAAGCGAAACCAGCCGTCTGCTGCATATCGATCCACCACTTCCAGTTGCCATGTCGGGCTCATCCACGATGAATGATAGTTATTTATCACACCAGTATGGGTCATCGCCTGTGCCACCGCAATTAAGTCGCAAACGAGACAGACCAGCGCGATCAAGAGCGACGTCAGCTCAACAGCGTCGAAACAGGCGATGTCGTCGACTCGTTTGAAGAGCAGGCTTGCTCGCGTGAGGTGCTGTCTATCCATATGATGGCCTCTAGTTGCGTGCGCAGGGCCTGGAGGCTCGGGGCATTTCTTGATAGCTAGGATTTGCTGCACAGGTGGTATGCGCGGCTGTGCGCATCGTGCAGCTTGGAGATGGCACCTCAAGGTGTTGCAAGCTGATGGAACATGAAGCATCGAGAATGTGAAGAGATTGAGCCGGAAGATTAAAGAGATTTACTTGCCCAAGATACGGAGAGCCACCCACCTGAATCGAACAGTGTGTTCAGCATACACTAGCAGTCTGGTCGCGCGCAGTCAGTTGCCTCAATGAACGTGACAGTGCAAGGGCAGCCATAGGGTGTGGCCCCCTAAGAGTTGGAGAGGCACGATTTCGTCAATGTATCTTGTCATTCACTTGACAGGGTGGGCGATCGAAGACGACGTCTGTGTCTGTTGGTGTGTAGGGCGAGCTCGTCATGTCTCACTGGCCTCCTAACAAGCCTCGATCCCTTGGAGTTTGGGGTCGGCGTCGGCTCTCTCGCATCCGACAACGCATGCGCGGGCCGAAGCGTCAGAAGAGCTGACCCGACGGCAAGGCGGGACGATCTCTGGGTTCTTGAATTTTGAAGTATAGTTGCGCGGACCTTGCATCTTCACCCTCTGCAGACCTCTGCAAACATGCCGTCCACCTACAAAAAGGACAAGCCGTGGGACACAGACGACATCGACAAATGGAACGAAGAAGCTTTCACACCCGAAAACAACGTCGGCGGCACCTTTAGCGAAGAATCGAGCTTCGCGACCCTCTTCCCCAAATACCGCGAGACCTACCTGAAAGCATCATGGCCCATGATCACGCGGGCGCTGGAGAAGCACGGGATAGCGTGTACGCTTGATTTGGTGGAGGGCAGCATGACGGTCAAGACAACGCGAAAGACGTACGACCCGGCCGGCATCCTCAACGCCCGCGACCTGATCAAACTCCTCTCGCGCAGCGTCCCCGCGCCCCAGGCCGTCAAGATTCTCGACGACGGCGTCGCCTGCGACGTGATCAAGATCCGCGGCCTCGTGCGTAACAAAGACCGCTTCGTGAAGCGGCGCCAGCGCATCCTGGGCCCCAACGGCAGCACGCTCAAGGCGCTCGAGCTGCTCACCGCGACCTACATCCTGGTGCAGGGCAACACCGTCAGCGTGATGGGCGGCTACCGCAACTTGAAAGAAGTGCGCCGCGTCGTTGAGGACTGCATGGCCAACATTCACCCCATCTACCACATCAAGGAGCTCATGATCAAGCGCGAGCTGGCCAAGGACCCGGAGCTGGCGCACGAGAACTGGGACCGCTTCCTGCCGCACTTCAAGAAGCGGAATCTGAGCAAGCGTCGCGTGCCGCACAAGATTAGTGACAAGAGCAAGAAGGTGTACACGCCATTCCCGCCGCCGCAGGAGAAGAGCAAGGTGGATCTGCAGATTGAGAGTGGGGAATACTTTTTGGGGCAGCAGGCAAAGGAGAGGGCAAAGAAGGAGCAGAGGGAAGAGCTTGTGAGGGAGAAGACGGCGGAGAGGAAGAGAAAAAGGGAGGAGGCGTTTGAGGCGCCGAAGGAGGATGAAGAGAGGAAGAAGAAAAAGAAGAAGAAGGAAAAGAAGGACAAGGATGGCGATGAGAAGACGGAGAAGAAAGAGAAGAGGAAGAGACGCAAAGAAAAAGCTGCGGCTGAAGAGTAAGACTGTAAGAATGTGGCATCGTCATTTTAGCGAGGAGTTTGGGTCAATGCTGAAATACCACGTCCATTCGAAAAAGCGTACGTCTTGTTAAGTTACAAGCTACTGCGGCTTCTCATGTTGAGCACCAAGGAGCTACCACCCACGCTATCCCAGCTCAATCAAGGCTCGTTGAGCAGGAGTCGTTGCGCTAGAACCAATGGAGCCAGGAGAACCTTCGCCTCCTCTGTGACACGTCTTCTCTCATACCTCTTCTGCAAGTTCAAGCCTTGGTCTTTCGTCTTTACTCCACGCTTTGGAGAGCTCTCACTCTTCATCTCCTCACCACCTAGGCACGATCAAATCAGGCGGACGAAACGCAGGCTTCCCATTCAACTTGACCGCATGGCGTGCTCTAGGCTGCCCCGAGAATCCTCTAGGAACGGTCGCCATCGCGCTCTTGCCGCGAGCAAGTCTCGCACTCTTCTTGCTCTGCAAAGTCCGCTGCTTGGACGCGGCGCGGCCACCCTTGCCAGGCGGAGTGCGCGAAGCCGCTCGCGTGTCACACGGCTGCGGTGACACGGGAGCAGTTTCTGCCACCCTGGCGTCCTGGCTTTCTGGCTCGGAGCACACAATCGCGGGCACTGAATCCAAGTTAGCATGAGAAAGGACGTTTCGTCAAAGCAGGTGGTCTTACCGGTCAATTTACCCGTCCTAAGTCCAACTCGCTCCAACACTGTCAACAACCGCCCGCAAGCTGAGAACACGGTCAGGAATCCGCTCAGATCGGCGGGAACATGCTGTCCGTGTACCCTCGCACAATGTGCTGCCATCTCTTTGACGCTTGATAGAGAGACGATGTCTTCCTCGTCCTTCACGGCGTTGCCCTCGGCGCCGAAGGGGCAGTGGAAGAGGCACGCCTCTTCGCCTTCGATGGCCACGCAATCGGGAAGTTCTGAGGCGGAGAGAGGGGTTCGGACCAGAGTCGTGTCCTCGATGCGGAGCGTCAGTGAGGGATGGTGCTGCTTGCTGTCGTTGCTCAAGGTGAGGTGGGGCGTAGAGGACACAGCACTGCCAATTCTCTTCTTCGCCTCCACGGTCGAGTCAGCCTTGTCAAGACCCTTCCTCTCTCGACTTCTCGCCGTCTCCGCCACTCCATCCCCTTGGTTCTCCTTCGCGGCATCCAAGAGCCCAACTATTTCTTTCTCGCCATTTGCCCCGCCCACCTTCACAGCCTTACATTCCTTCTCAAACAGATCGTCAACCTTTCCACCCCCCTCTTTCCGCTCTTCACATTCTACCACCCCTTCCCACCCCTTCTCCGACATAATCTCCCACTTTTCTCCATCCTTCCCCTCCATGATCCCCTCTTCCCCAAGCTCTCTCACGGCCCTCTCCTTAAATTCAATCAACGTCCGAAACCTCCGCACCAACACCCTGACCTCCATATCGTAGCGGGCAATGAGCTCGCTCGGGGGCATAGGTGCCTCCTCGCAAACATCATCTGGGGTAATGGGAATTGTAAGGGGAGCCATCAGGGCCACGAGGCGCTCAAGGGCGTGGTGGGGAGGCGCAGGGACGTTGAGAATGGTTGAGGAGGTCATTTGTTGGTTGATGCGAGAGGAGATTGGAGGAGATCGGGGCGATTTCAAGGTCTTTAGGCCTGTGCTTGGTGGAGGCTATCTGGGCTGTTGATGCTGCTGCTGATTTGAAAGGGAAAAGATAGAATTGTACTTCATGGGTGAGAGACTGTAAAGATATACCAATGGGCACAGTGCAATACGTGAGACATGCAGACTACTCTTTCTGCCATCTTGATTTTTCTTTTCGTCGTCGGAGAGACATGCAGGCTGAACTTCCGGAAGGCCAAATGTCTCACCTACTTTCTGACCATTGTTGTGCGGGACTGCTGTTGCAGAATTGAATGCTCATATCGCTGTGGAGTCAGGGCTGCTCGGGGGTGAGGCGGCCATTGTCACGGTTGCGGGTTCATAGAACCAAGCTTCACGAATAGGCAGGAGCGTGGAGCACGTTAACCGCATCGCGCCTTCCCCCTTCGTCACCTCATCAAACTGACGTCCACGCGGCAACGCTGCACCGCAAGCGTGTCGCTTTGTGACACAGCTTCACCTAATTTTCTTCACCTTCCGCCGCCTTCTTTTCAGCCTCCACTGCGCAACAACCACTGTCCACTGCCCACTGCCATGGGCCACTGCCTCTCAACACCCACTACGAAGCTCACGAACATGCGCTCACGCAAAGCAGGACCCTCGCGCGCCCCTCACGCCATGGAAGAGACAGGCAGCCCTTCATCCTCCGCCGCCTTGGCCGTGCCTACGCCCGCGTCCGAGTTCGAGCGTCGCGAACGCTACCCCAAGATGCCCTCCCCGCGCAGCAGTTACAAGAACTGTCAGCAACTCCTCCACGGCGCCGCCACGACGGTGCGCGCGGACTCAATCTTCTCTGCCTCTTCGCCTGCAGCAACCAACAACGAGTTCGAAGCTGCTCTGACCGGGTGCGGAATCAAGCGCGACTTGTTGCCGATCGACGACCTTCCCAAGACCATGAAGCGAACGGAAACCACGGCGGAGTACATGTCCCGGTCCCAGCGCCTGTTGCTTGACGCTCCCGTGTCCGACCTGGGGCTCTTCGGCCGCCTACCGGGGGAGCTCCGCAACCGCATCTACCGCGAAGCCCTCGTGGTGCCCAAAGGCCAGGCCTTCAGAGTGCCCTCGAAGCCCCGAACCTGCAGCGAGGGCGCCTGCATCCACGCGAAGCTGCGCACAGGCGTGCCGGGCATCCTGTCGACATGCGCCCAGATCCGTCACGAAGCCATGCCCATCTTCTGCGCGGAGAATGTGTTCGCGTTCAACGCGCAGTCCGTGCTGGCGCGGTGCCCGGGACACTGGGTGTTGGCGCTGGGCAAGTACGCGCGCCTCGTGCCGCAGATCCTGCTCGCGGTGCGCGTGTGGGAGCTCAAAGCCATCCCGCAGAACCGAACCGTGCTGGTGATGAACACGTACACAATTGCGATTGAGCGGAAGGCGAATCACCCGCGTGAGGCGTCGGTGGAGCGGTTTCGCGTCGACATGAACAGGGCCATCAAAAAGAAGGATCTGTCGACGTGCCAGAGACTGGTCAGGCACATGCACACGATCAATGTGGAGTTTGGAAACAAGGGCATCGATGTGTTGTTCTCGAAGTTCCTCAAGAGCGATGCACTGGCGGACCTGGTGTATCGGTGCAGGAAGGGCTGAACTGATCAGCGGTTCAATGGCGAGGATGGAGGGGACTACGACATGATGCGCGTCAAACAGGGATTCTGCGACCTGCAAGGCGAAACACGACCGCCTGACGCCCGCGTTGTGTGGAGAATCGCGCTTTCACAACGCTGTTGAACAAGATCAGTCAGTCGAAGATGTGAAGTCGGAAGTCCGGAGTCGAAGCGGAAGGCGGGGGTCAAGCCGGGTTGGCGGAAAAGACGCCAGCCACAACGATGACGGCGCTTGGCTCGCCGCGAACCGACGGGCGCGTCCCGCCCTGCGAGCACCAATCGGTCGCCCCACCAGACCGTGGATGAGCAACCGTAGTTAAAGTCGCTGAGCACAATGGTGATAGTTGATTCTGCCCAAAGTACCAGTCAGCAGTACCGTCCGCCGTGAAGTCCCAATTGAACGTGGTGCGCGTTGATTCGACGGCGGTGTAACGAGTGGGCTGCGACAGAGTTCCGACCCGAGCTCGGAGCAGGTCATCAATCCCCCAGCCATCCGCTCTCGTGCGCTGCCTGCTATTTCAACCTTCGCCCTCCCACTTCCGCGCCCAGCCCGCCACTTATTCCTCTTCCCGCCATTTCTCGTTCGAATCCTCACCATCGCTAGTTCGCGCGCCCTAAGCGACCAGCCCGCCCATTAGCCTCCCAACAGCTACAAACAGCCGCACCCCACCCGTCCCTCCTCCTCCGCTCTTTCCCCCCCTCCATTCCAAGGTCATGTTCTTCAAGCGCCTCTCCCGCTCCCGCAGCAACTCGCAGTCCTACGTCGACAACTACTCCTCCCCGCACGACTCCAAGGCCCCCTCGCAGTCCTACGACGACCGCTACGGCCCCTCGGATTCCTTCGAGCAGCGGCCCGACTCTTCCCACCGCGCCGGCCAGCAGGCGCCCCAGCTCGCCGACCCGCTGGCGAGGGAGAACTCCACAGGCGGCGCAGGCGGCGGCGGTGGAGGCATGTACGCGCGCCCCAGCCAGACGAGCGACGGCGCGTACGGGTCGCCGCCGATGAGCGCGGGCGGGCCTCGTAGTGGGGGAATGAGCAATGGGTACGGCGACCGCCAGGCCAGTATCGGGTACGATTCGCACGGTGGTGGTGGGGGCAAGGGCGGGATGGAGGCGATGCCTGACCTGCTTACGCAGGCCTTCAACCAGGCGTTGAGGCCGTATTCGGACAAGGTGGATACGCTGGAGGGCGAGATTGCGGATCTGCGCGCCTACATCGATCAGCTGGAGAGCCAGCGTAGCGAGGTGCATGCGTGGATCGACAAGAGGGGGCTGCGACCTGGTAAGTTTGAACGCATAGACCGCTGATCGAAAAGAGCAAACGCTAACACCCACCCCAGACGTCCCCCCCTCCATCGCGCACCAAATGGACACGACCTCCTCCACCTCCTCCC
>JAWXCT010000107.1:11995-24698 GCA_034509035.1 Saxispiralis lemnorum
TCCTCCCCCTCGCCCGCATACACCACCCCCTCCTCCTTCCTCTGCATCTCCAACCTCAACCTCTCCACCTCCCTAACTGCCCTCGCCATCTCCTCCTCCTCCCGCACACGTCGTTCCGCCTCCGCGGCTGCATTCCTGCCCCCGGCAACACCCCGGGCCGCGGAAGTGTTGGCGTCGGAGGAGGTGAGGGACAGCGACGAGAGGCCCGAGGAGTCGACCTGGAGGAGAGACTTGGATTTCGGGGCGCGGGAGGTCGGAGGTTTTGGGGGGGCGTTGGTGGAGGTGTCGGAGTTGCCTTCGAGGGTTTCGTCCGCGGCGATTTCGAAGGTGCGTGGAGGCTTGCGGGCTGGGTTCTTCTGGTGCTGAGCGGGGGGTTTGGCGGCTCCGGCGTTGCCGTTGTTGGCGCCGCTGTCGAGCTGCAGCTCCATGACCGGTATGGCGTCGACGTCGAGGTCGGCGCCGTTGGACTGGCTCAGGATGTTGTGCATGGGCGTCGAGGCGCCCGAGGCGCGCTCGGAGTCAATGTAGTACGGGTCGTCTTTGTAGCGCTCGCGGCGCTCGGCTTTCTTGCGCGCGATGGCTTCTTGGGTTAGGGGCGTGGTGTCGGAGTTTTGGTAGGTGGAAGTGGGGGCGTCGCCGGCGGGTTCGAGGAGGTCGGAAGCGGGTTTGCTGGAGACTTGGGCGGGGATGGCGGAGGGCTTTTCGTGGTAGAAGCGGTGCGCGTCCGAGTCCGTGGGGTCGGCGTCCTGGTCGAGGTCCGCTTGGGCGAGAAGAGTGGCAAGGTTGGGGTTGATCGGGGTGTCAAGGTCGAGGTCGGAGGGAACGGAAACATTGCGGAGGGCGGCCGGGGCGACAGGGTTGAGTTCCATGCCGGAAAAGAGGGAGGGAATGGCTTGAGTGAGGAGGAGAGGGGGTTCAGCGTAAGGCATGTCTTCGGTGGCGGGCGGCTGACTTGAGGCCGCTTCGGAGGCGAGTCGCATCAGGTCGAGGTATTCGACTGCGCGCTCTTGCACCTCAAGACTAGGGTGCAGCGTAAGCGGCTCTATGAAATGGGTTATCCGCGCCACTCTCAGCAGAGTGTCTGACTGCCGCATCTGGCTCCAGATATCCTGCTGACTGCTAGTCAAATGCGAAAAAATCTTTGGAATTGCGTGCAAATAGTTTGTGAGAACATGCGCTGGGAGCTGAGCGCTGGAAGAATGCAAGAGAGCGCCGAGAGCAGCACCCGCGTCGGGCAGCATCTGCGCATACTCGCCACAGACGAAAGCAGCAGAGGCTAGCACACCGTACCCACTGCTTGCGGTCGACGGGAAGAGCTGCTCACGTCTCTCAATCATTAGTAGAGATTGCGCTGCCGCAGCAGCTTCCGGCCTGACAGCCTTGACTCGAACAGCAACATTGACCAACTCAACGCCAATATCGTCTGCCATGCCCGTTGACGGCTGGTCTACACCACTATGCGTGGACCCTGTGCCTGACGAAGTGCACTCCTTGACCAACTCGACTAGCACGCCAATGTACCACTCGAAGTCGTTCATATTCGTATACGTGTCTCGCGAGCACATCTCAAGAATGCGCTCGACGACCAGTCTGCGATAGTCTTCCGGGAGTGGCGGCGCTTGATTCGACTTCGGCTCTCTCGGTCTGACTGTGGACCGGGCGTCGTCCTCGTCCTCGTCCGCCATTGGGATGATCCCGTCGTGAAACGCGCGATCGTTACTTGGATCGTCTGCAGCAGATGCAACTCCAGCGCTACGTAGCTGCATCAACAACCGCTCGACGGTCGATTGCAGGTTACTCGCATTCACCATATCGACAACGAGATCGAGGGCTCGCGTTCGTATTGAAATGTCGGGGTCATCTATGCACTCTAAGATGACATCTTGATGTTGGGCCACCAGATCCGCATGCGAAGTGGTGATTTTAGCGAAGGCCAGAAGCGAGACGTATCGCAGATTCGGATCGCCTTCGACAACCAGCATGGCACGTAGTTTGTTCACGCATAGCCGGGCAATCTCATCGCCTTCGGTCGTACCCTCTGCTGCCTCCATGATACCGCCCTGAATGATGCCGTTGATACATTCATACAGCAAGCTCATGGCGGGCGTGGTCTTGATCAGAGACGTCAGGGGCGGAAGGAGCTTCTTCACCAGCCGTGGCTCGAGCGGTGTCAGCGTAGAAAATAGCTTGATGATCTTGATGGCCATCCAATTGTTATTCCCTGCCGTCAACAGCTCAAACAAGCGCGGCGCAAGCGGCAAGAAATCTTGCGGTCTCCTATACCCAAGCTCGCACACCACGTTCACGATAGACGCAGTGACACTAGGATCCTCGTCCTCGTCTAGTAAACGATCTCTGATCTTCGGCCATGCCGGCCTCAGTGTCTCCGGGTACACCAAAGCCAGACGGTACAGCGTCACGATCGTCTTTTTCCGAATCGTGGGGTTTGAATGCGACAGCCGCGGTAGCAGATCCGTCAGCAACGAGTTCGCCATGGACGGATTGATCACATGCGGTATCGCGACCAGCGGCAAGCTCATAGTAATCTTATCCGGCGAATTCAAATCCTTCTTGAGCAGGTTCTCAGCCAGCATCAACACCTCCGTATCCGGCCGGAAGCTCTGCACCGCGGCCAGGTATCCCACGCGCTTCTGGATGTACTTGGGCGAGGACATGACCTCGAGCACGTTGAAGGACGCCCACGACATGTCGTGCCCGAACATCTCGAGGTAGACGAGCTTGAGAAGCGCCGTGGCCTTCTGGTCCATGTCCTGGCTCTTGATCTCACGCCGGCATTCTTTCAGGCTCGACGCAATGTACTCGCGCTCCGAGCCCTTGTGAGCCCGTAAGCCGCGAATGAGCTGGTAAATGTCTTTCTCGAACATGGCGGCGGCGCGGCTCTGGTGAAGGTCGTGGGTTTAAATGCGCCGCTAGTCTGTCGGCTAGGTGTGTTGTCGCCAAGTGAGGTGTGGGAGTCGGAGTCTGACCATGTTGCTCTCGGCGCGGATCTACCAGGGCGACGGCATTGGATCGGGTCGAATCTCGAGCTCGAATCCAGAGGGTATGTCTTCTTCGAATGTTGACTGTTGCAACAATTTACATTCGAGATCGTCACATGTCACTTGCGTAGGACATCCACGTGTTGACTGGTCTTGGCTTTACCTTACTTAAGCGAGCTTCGACTTCCGGCATCGCACCCCTGCCTGCCTTGAGCCTTTTTGCCTGAAGTCGAACAAGCACACAACAAGCAAGATACGACTTGGAGCAGATTCGCTTTCCCGAAGATGGCTCACTGGCCACGGCAAACACATTCCGAGAAATAGAAACTCGACATAAAGACACCAAATGACAAATCCTAACGCTTTCCAGGCACGCGATTCAAACGGATTCTCCAGACATACCTCGTCACGTCTTCGAGTCAATAGTCGCCTTCACCGTCCGACTTCAAGACAACCAAGTTGATCATATTTTCACTTCCCAGCTCCTTACAATCTCGGTCTGTACCTCGCTCTCTTGCTTCACATCGACAAACCTTCCCTCAGCATGAACTCTTACCATTGTTCAAGCCTTTCGGACCCCACCGCATCATCATCGCAACGAAGCGACAGAATAATCCTGCGACATCAGCGATTGAATCGCCAAGGCAAGGTCACACCCATCCTCATACTTCGCCGTGGAGTTATTGCAGCACAATCAACCCCTCAGCTCCTCCCTACCCCGCCCGAAATGGACAACAGCACAGCCACACCCCTCCCAGTCCCACAGGCTCTCCCGTCCCCGAAAGAAGCCCCGACCTTCCATTACCAGCAGCCACAGCACCCCAAGGTCCCTGTCACGCCTGATGTACCGCACACCGACCCCGGGCCGTCTGCAGGCCCACGCCAGCCCTGCACCACTGGGCCAGCCACATAAACGGCCCGCGCAGATCCCTGCGCCCCTCGCCTCGACCTGCGCCGCTTGCATGAGTGCCGATCCCCGCGCTGCAGATCTGAGATCTGGACCGTCGGGTGAGAGGCGTTGGGGGAACCTGGCAACTGGCGGGCGGAAGTCGGGGTTTTTGGATGAGGGTGCAGGGTTCCTGGGCTCCCATCATATAGGTACTGCTGGTTGTATGTACAGTTGTACCTGTCGCAAGTCCCGATGGTGAGCGCGCTCTTCGATCTGAACGCTCCGGGAGCATGAAATTCATCGAGAAGGTTGTATTTCTTCAGTCATTGAAATACCGGAACGCAGTCAAGGTTAATCAGGTGAGCGTCCGGGGTTCAACGTCTGCCATGGAGGGATGCTGGCGCCCACGTGTGTTGATACGCATGTAAGCGGGAAAGGGCATGTAACGTTACATACATACATACACGCAAGTTCTCTACAGCGCCCGAGCTTTCGGCAGTCATGGAGGTGTTGGCGTGCGAGTGGTGTCGTGGAGAAGAGCACGGGGAACCGGAACCCTGCTGTGATTGGTGCCTTAAAGATGCATTTGGCGTGGGTGTAAGGTTATTGCCTCTTCATTGTAGGTAGGCGGGAGATGCCGCGTCGTTGTCGGTCGACCCTTGGGAGAATCATAACGGTGTTTGGGTTAAGCGCATGGGGATGCAGACGCTCGGGGACTTCAATTAATGACCACAACGACGATCGCTAACACGACCGTAGCCGAGCGCCGGGCGTGGCCGGCTTGAACCGGGTCGCACCCTGGATCAGGTTCGAGGCCACTGGTCGTTAGCTTCAGGGGAGGTGGACATTACGAGAACAGCTGGGCCAGAAGAGCATGTGACGCGCAACAGAGGAGAGCTGAAGGAACTGAAAGGCGCCACGGAATAGCAAAGGAAAAGAACGAGATTAAATTCTTCCCACAAAGAATCGGGGACGAAAAAGAGAGAAAAACGCCAAGCAAGCGCTTATCCGCTGCATCCCACAGCAGTGGCAGTAAGGTAGCGACTGAAATGTCGAGCAGACCCTCGAACTCTCCCCTTCCCGTGAAGCCGCAGGCACGACGGGGAGGATAAGCCCCTTTTCGCTTCTGTGCACGCCTCCCTCACGCCTCGTTGGTACGTTCACACGATTGCTGTCGATTAGCCCGGGCTCAGACGGCGGAAGAAGGGGTCGAGGGAAACGAGACGTGCGCTGGGCTGCTGCCGCGCCGGGCGTGCCGCCATACCGTCCCATGCCGCCTGCTTCGTACGAAGCTGCTTTTTACCATGACTCTTTCGATCGATCCCTCGCAAGCGTTTGCCCGTAGACATCCCCCTTATCCATCTCCTCTTACTCCCAACCCGCAGATCCTCATCCTCTTCGCAGCATATCATGAACCTCATTGAAACCTCATCGGGGACCCCATCCCCTGCACCGGCAAGGGCGCCGCCGCGCCCGCCCCGACCCCAGCGCCAGGCGACGGCCGATGGAACATCTGCACCAGCCTCTTCCCGACTCCCGGCTCCAGCTCCGTCCCATCGCGCGCAATCTTGACCTCGCGATTCGCGTTCCAGGGGTTGCGCAGCCCCCGCGTGCGGTAGAACGGCAGCCGCGCCGTCGAAACCCATTCGATCGAGAACTGGCGGCCCCAATTCTGGCTGGCAGGGAGCTCGGGCTCCGTGCTGTGTTGGGCTGGGGAGGAGGCGCCCAAGGAGTCGCGCTCGGGAGGTTCCGCTTCCCAGAAGATGGTGCCGCGCGCAGAGTCGTCGATGATGCGGCCGCGTGGCGCCGTGGCGGTGGGGAGCGTGGGGATCGATCGCGGGGCGCCGGGGGAGCGGGCGGGGTCTTCGGCCGGGTTGGAGGTGCTGTTGGTCGTTGTGGAGAGGCTGACGGGGTCGCCAGAGATGCGGGACGCCATGCGGGCGTAGCCAAAGTACTCGCCCGATTTGTTGGCGGAGAAGATCAGGTAAACGGCGTCGGCGTCGGCGTAGGCTTTGTTCAGCACATCTTCGTTGTGTGACTGCGTCGCCCAAATGCCGTTGCGCACCGAAGCCTCGAGATCTTGGGCTGTCAGGCTCTTCACGATGAAATACTTTTCAGGCGTTTTGGTGGGCGCCTCGCTTGATACCGTTCCGTCGATGCCGGGCGAAGGGGGTTTGGCGGGGCTCGGAGTGCTGCCTACGATTGTTGGACTGGTGGACTCTTCTTCTGCTGCTTCGGGCGCGGGCGAGGGCGCTGCGGTGGGGTCGGCGGGGGGGAACTCGGAGACGTCGGTCATGGAAGCGGCAGGACTGGCAGTCAACGCCGCGCCTCTGCGCAATCTGCACACAAGCCGCACGCCGTGGAACCGAGAGTCGTGGAAGCGATTCATCGCGGCGACGCAGGCCGCCTCCGATCGATAATTGACAAATGCGCAATTGCTCTTCGAAATCAGGAACAAACTCTCAATGTCCTTTGTCGCATCGCGCGAGAAGTGATCCTTCAAGTCCGTCACAGTCGCCGCCGGCGGGAGGTTGCCAACCCACAGCGCATGCCCCGATTGCTTTGGCTTGCGCGGCGGCCCTCGAGGGTAGTTGGGCACCGGCGCTGGCTCTGACGCGCTGCGCGGGAATTGCGACATGTCTCTTGGCATCATGGGCGGCACTCCCAGGGTGGCTTGCGCCGCCAGGCGCGGGTCGACCATGGGGGCCTGCATTACGTTCATCCCGTAGCCGTAGGCGTTCATCGGCTGCTGCGGCATTTGTGACAGATACTGCATTTGCGGCGCCCTCGCAGCCATTGGCCCGCCCGCTTGCTGTTGCTGCTGCTGCATCGCCGCGGCATACTGCATGTTCAGGTAGGACTGCTGCTGCTGGACGCGGGCCATGGCAGCGGGGTCGAGGGATGGATTGCGCGCGGTCGCGGGATAGTGCGAGGCCTGCTGTTGCATCTGGTACACCGACGCGGGCGACAGCACGGCCGGAGCATCGGGTCGGGCGTACTGAGGCCGCATGTTCATGCCAGGATGCGGCTGCTGCTGGGGGTGGGCGGCGGGATGTGGCAGGGCGCCAGCCATGGCGGCCATGTCGAAGGGCGGGGCGTGATACTGGCCAGCAGCGTGCGGAGGGGCGGTGGCGGAGGGTTGGTGGTGGAGGTACTCGAGCTGCGACTGGAAAGCGGTCGAGGGCGCCACGGTGGTCGGAGGGTGGTGACCTGGAGCGTGGCTGGCGTCAAAGTCACCCATGGTCTGGAGGCGGGGCGGCGGGGAAAGGTGCGAGAGCGCAGAGCCTCATGAATAATATACTTGGAGGCTCGGGGGCAGACCGAGGGGCAAGGGGGATCGAAGATAATGACGACGGTGCTTCGCAATCGGCTGCCCAGGACGGGAGGGGCATAATGTTGACAGGCGCCGCCGGCAGGCGCTCTAGAGCATATGTATGATGGGGATTTTCTTTTTTTTTCTCTCGGACCGGCTGTCGTGTGACGGAACGGGTCACTGGACGGCCAGATGGTTCCCGGGGTCTGGAGAAGGCAAAGCGGAGGGCAGCGTGGGCGAGGGGACGACGAGGAGAGCCGTCTGGCCTGCGCCGGGGCCAACGCCTGCGACCGTCGGTGCTAGCGTCGGATCGCTGTGCGCGCCCTGCACGCCACGGCCGCCGCCGCTGGGACGACTGCGCCACGTTGGCAGAAGGGCCAGCTGCACGCCCGCCCGAGCCTCAACGACGACGGCAGCAGCACGGCACCACACGCAGCTTGGACCAGCCGCTCACGGCCCGTGTATGTTCACCTTGCGGCTCGACACCGTCCACTCCCTTCCTCTGGCTTTCCTGCAGCGCTTCACCCTCGATCCGGCTCGGCTGCGCCGCGAGTCTTCCACCACCACCTCGACCAGGTTGCTGGGGACGCCAGCTGAGGATGGTGTGAAGACGGCGTTGACTCGCCGGCGCTAGCAGCCCACCAGATCTCGCACATCGACTAGCGGCGGCGCACGTGTAACGTCTATTCAAAGCCGTGGGGCTGTGCAAGTCCAACATTGTCTCTCCTATAGCGGCGCCGTTAGGCTTTCGCCGCGTGCACCGCAGGCTCCTGATACGGTAGTGGGACACCGTGGCTACTCTGCTTCGGGGCAGCCTGTGGCGAGGGGGTTTCTCGAATGCTGATACGCGAGGTTGATGATGATGACCATGACGCTTTGGTGTGTATCGCAAGGAGGTTGGGCAGTTCTTTTTGCGAGCAATGACAACCTTCAGGGCGGAAGGATGACAAATCGTCCTGGGACTGCCCCTTTCTTCATGCAGGCCTCAAGTCGAACGAAGGGATCGAGGATATCCGACATTATACAAGACGGCACTCTTCACGTCCGAGCTGTCGCAAAAGCGATTGCGAGAAACAACCAACAAGGCACTCGGCCCGGTGTGGAGTTCAATGGGCCGCTAGCACGGCCTGCCGTCAACTACCGCGCTACTACTCTACTTCTTCCGTCAGCAAGTAACTTGTCGACGAGTAGAATCATCGGCGTCGCCGCGGCCAGTAGGAATTTCGAAATGCACGCTGACATGGATGATGGCAGAAGCCACTGCATCGCTATAGGGGTGCACCAGTGGAAAGCCTCCACCCCAGCAGCGTCCCTGGCCTGTCATCCCACATCGCATATTCTGTAAACGCCACCGCCATCACCTTTTCCCATACTGGCACACACTCTATCCTCGCTTAACCGCTCGCAAACGCTTGCGCGCATGCATCAAGGCGGGGCGCGGACAGGACCAAGTTCCGCCCCCCCGAGCGCACCGACGCTTCTAGATTGCGTAATTGAGATCTCGCGGAGTGGCGGGCGTGGCGCAGCAGGGCCGTGGCCGCCAGACGCTCGGACGTGCCCGTGCTGGCGGGCCCTTGCGTTCTTTGGCTTCGTCGCTTTCGCCGAGGCACGGAGGAACGACACTTCAGAGACATGCGGAACACGCGCGTGCACGGGTCGAGGTATTTGCATTGTTTTGCCTATCTGCATCCAACGCGAGCGAGTCGCACCGACGAGCGCTTCTGCTAGCGAAAACACATGGGCAGATGATCGCTTCGGCAGACTGTTGCGCCGAGGGTCGTCCATCACTATCATCATCATCATCATCATCATCGTCATCGTCATCATCGTGAACCTCGTCGAGCGAGCAATATAATCGTGCCAAGAATGCTCACTGCTCCGCCGCTTCTTCTGCTCGATCCTCGACGACGACCTGCAACTGCCGTGCGCTCCCTCGAATGGCCGCACGTAGCTCCGACTGACATTTCTCCGTCTTCTCCTCCAGCTCGCGCTTCCTCCGCAGCAAGTCGATTAGGCGCTGTAGCTTCGGGCGGCGAATCGCACGGCTGTGCGAGAGTCAGTTTCTTGTAGGTAAATACAATGAAGAGGAAGAGTGAGCTCACATCCGCTTATCATGCTGGTCAAACGCGGCCTCAACCTCTCGACGCAGAGCTTCGACCCGCGCCTTGTGCGCCGCAACAGTGACCTTCTTGCTCTCTTCACGCCGCTGCTTGATCTGTCACGTGTCAGTCACAAGCCGAGTATATTGAACACCCCTCAAGGAGCGCATACTCGCTGGCTGCGCTGCTTGAGAATGGCCTGGATATACTCCTTCTCCTTCTCTTGCGAAGCCGTTTCCATTTCCCCGCTGTCTCCACGTAGGGCTGAAGCTGCGCTGCCTGACTTTCTTGGCATGGTTGGAATGCTTGTCGCACGTTGACTTGACGTGGCTGAATTTCCCGCAAAAGGTGGGCGCAGCGATGCTGAGTGAGATTCCAGTGCAGTGCTGTTGAGACGAGGTGACGTTGAAATAGAGTGAGGCCGTGGTTGTCGTCGTCGTGAGGAAAGAGCGCCTACCGTAAGGCAGCCAGGCCATAAGGCCACAAGGCAGCTATCCTTGCACACGCGCACTCCACGCGAGTGGCAGAAGTTGCTGCGAATGCCAAAAGTCACGTGCGTATCTAGTCCCAAATTAGAGCAGGAATGGCGCCTGCCACGCCCCCCAGCGCCGACGACCTTGCGTAGACCTGCACCTGTTTGCCCTGCCTACTCCTGAATTCCCTCTGCAACCCGTTGTCTGCGCCAAGCCATTGTTTTGTCCATTCCTTTTGCTCCTCCGACACGTCCTTCTCACCAGGTAATGCGCCCTCCTCGCTAGCCGCCCACGCTCCCTGCGACCAGCGAGACGACGCCCAGCTCCGCCAGCTTTCTCCAGATTCCTAGCCCTCTTCTCCACCCCGGCCGACCCCAGACCGGAGGTTCAGGTCTAGCACAACCAGCTTCGAAGCTCCCTCAGACACGATCCAGCCACCATGTCGACCTTCTCGAGCTCTTTCTGGTCTTCGGACTACGCTGCCGGTACGACCACAGTCCGCCTAGTAAACTCGCCTTCGAGCACCGATTCTAAAGCTTCATACAGGACTCACTGTGCTATTCGCGAAGCTCCAACAGGGCGTGCAGGAGAATGAGCAGATGATCACAGTCGCGCGCTTGCGCGCTGAAGCTGAAGATCTATACGGGCAAAAGCTGGGCGATATTGAGACTGCAACGAATAAGATTGACGGAGGGTTTCAGCGTGACGATGGCGCCAGCGTCAAGAAGGTTACTACGGCACTGAGTTTCTCAATGATAAGGGATGGGTACTGACGTGTGGCAGGCGTACGAGGGCGTGCGCACCGAGATGGCGGAGGCCTCGCGCAACCACCGTAAAATCGCTTCGAATATCCGCGAGCTGGTAGTGAACCCCTTTGCGCGGTGGTGCGACCAGCATGCTGCGCGCGTGCAGAACAGCCAGGATGATCTGCAGGGGCGGATCAAAGCGCACGACCGTCAAGCAGACACGGTGAGGCAGTATCGTAGCGCCTACTTCAACAAGTGTAGGCGCGTGGAGGACCTGGACGAGGAGGAGAAGCTTGCTTTCCAGGATCCGAACTCGGCCGCCGCGGCGGGTTCGCCTAGGATGCAGGGCCACCAGAGCGTACCGAGCATAAAAGTAGACGAGGAGGAAGAGGAGCCGGAGCCCATCGATATTGGCGACCAAACGTACCAACCGGAGGAGGTCAAGAAGATGCTGACGCACATTCTGGAAAACATCAAGCTGGGCGATGTCAAGGTGCCGATTCTGGGCACGTACCAGAACGTGTCGAGTGGGTCCGAGGTCACGGAGTACATTCAGCAGCACATGGCCGCCTCGTCGGTTGCTTACGCTGAGAAGATCGGGCAGGACCTGGTTGACAACGGCTTCCTGCGCCTGATTGGCAACGTGGGTAGCACGTTCGCCAACAGCAGTCGCATGAACTACCAATGGCGGCCGAAGGTTTTCCAAATCACAAACATCCCAGAAAAGCGGCCCAAGCTCGCGGGCCGGGCATCTACGCTCGCGTCGAACGACTCGATGGATCGACCTGGTAGCCCCGTGATGGGCGAGCGTATGAGCGAGATCTGGAGTGGCTGGAACCCCTTGAACAATGCGCATCCGAACGAAACGCCGGCTGAGAAGCTGCGACGCGAGGCACGCGAGTCTGATGAGCGATACAAAGCAAGCATTCGAAAGCTGGATGGGCTACGTTGCACTATGGAAGAGGCCATCGTGGACCATTTGAAGTTCATGGAGCGCTGCGAGTTGGACCGACTGAAAGCTATCAAGAGCGTTGTCCTCGACTTCTCCGGCGCTATCAGCAATGTTATTCCCAGTCTTCAAAGCACTGTAGACAACATGATGCTGTTCCAAGAGACGGTTCAGCCGCTGAGCGACTTGCGGTACCTCCTGGAGAACTACCGCACGGGCAGCTATACGCCTAAGGTCACCACATACGAGAACTACTACAACCAGGTCGACGAGCAGACGTTTGGTGTCGACATCGAGGCCCGAGCACGAGCAGACCGCAAGCGTGTGCCGCTCATTGTCACTACCATTCTGACGTTCCTCGATTCTCACTATCCAGACCTCGAAGGTGACGAAGCTCGACGCAGCATTTGGATGGTTGACGTGCCTCTCGCAGCAACGCATGCTCTTCGCAATCAAATCAACACCGGCAAGCCAATTCCGATGGAACTGCTCGAGAAGTATGAGGTTCCTATCGTCGCTGCCGTGCTCAGACTGTACTTGCTCGAATTGCCGGACAGCCTTGTAAGCTCGCATGTGTATGAGATCGTGAAGACGATTTACACCTCGACTGCTCAGACTGCATCCGAAGAGGCGCGCGTGCAAGTCATCCAGTCCACGCTCGGACAGCTGCGCCTGGCAAACATTGCGACTCTGGACGCCCTCGTCACTCACTTCACGCGTCTGCTTGACTTGACGAGCGCGGACGAAGAGTACGTCTCGAAGCTGGCAAACGTGCTCGCGCCGTGCATTCTGCGGCCGAAGCAGGAAAATGGCCTCAGCATGGCGGAGAAGTACCCTACCCGCCTCGTCCGCGACCTGCTCGCACACAAAGACTCCATCTTTGGCGAGCTCAAACGGCAGTCGAGTCTCAACCACTCCAACTCAGGTGCAGCTCGCCAGCGCGCCATCAGCACCGACGAGTCGAAGCGCAAGGAAGCCATGGAGGAGCGCCAGCGCGCCATCGCCGCCGCGCAGCACGCGCAGAACTCCTCCACGGGCAGCGCGCGCACGCGGCAGCCCAGCCCAAGCCCCATCTCCCGCGTGCCTAACCCCGACGGCATCTCGCACCACAAACGCGAGCGCAGCCGCGGTCCGGAGACCCGCTTCCCCATCAACACCGCCTCGGTGCAGTCCCCCACCTCCTCCAACTCCTCATCCCACCGGGACAGCCTCAGCGTTCCGCAAACCCCCCCGGC
>JAWXCT010000107.1:24798-40781 GCA_034509035.1 Saxispiralis lemnorum
GGGGGAGGCTATCATGGGGGGGTTGTTGATGGTGGTGGTGCTGGTGTGGGTATGAGACGTTAAAGTGGGGAGTAGGGGTTGCTTTTTGTTTTGTGTGACGAAAAGGTGGATTTGTGGAGAGTTGTGGAGGCGAATGTGGCGGTGTCGGCATGATTTTTTGATTGTTGATATCTTTCAGCGAGCGTGATTGTTTGCTTCCCCCTTTGTCTCTCGGCCTTCAACCCCTGTCTAGCCGCTCCTTTTGACGGTGGACCTGCCATCTGCGGCCAGGTGACTGTGCGGGTCGGGGGGCGGGGTCTTTCGACATTTTGGGCGGCGTAGTGACTGGTGGAGCTCAGTGCATGGTGCGATGATATGGGGGATAGGAACTTGCATGTATGTCCATTGAACAATCTATTACGTGAGAGTGAGGGTTGGTTGGGGCTGGTGTTGCGTGGATGGATGGATGTTATCGTTAGGTCTGTCTTGACAAATATTCAACACATTGCCCGTGACTTTGTCCCTCGTTGTCGTTGTCCGGGTTCCTCCTCGGAACTCGTGAGAATCTGTTTGCCAAGTCAAAAGACTCATCCAGAGGTGTTTGCATTACAGCATAGAATCGATGAACGACGTAAACCAATAGTTGTTACCAGTCCCCCAGTGGCGTGTTCAGCGTAACGATATCGAGAATCAGCGTTGAACATGAAGAAGATTCGACCTACCCAGTTAGGAAGCTCGGTGATCGGACTATCCACGCCCGAGTTTCGACTTCACCTCGCCACCAACCTCACCTCATCCCAGGGGACTGAGACTTGCGGTGCCACGTTGACATGTCAACCAATGTCAGATGCGAGAACACTCCGAGACTGAGATGGCTTGAAGCAGGTTGGCTAGGACGGAGACAAGTATAAAGACGGGCCTGCTGACCTCTGCAAGGACAAAGAGCTAACACATGTCATCTCACGCGATTCTAGGGCATGTGGCAGGGCCATTGCTGGGTGATCTGGCTGCTTTACGGCTCATCTAAGGTGGGTTATTACGTTAGATAGTGGGGCGTGATTGGATCAAACGAAGCATCAGGTGTTAATAAGATCAATTCGATTTTAGGTGGCGTTCGTTATTGCGCTTCCTCATTTCCATGCACGACGAATGTGTTGCGATGAGAAAGGAGTCAGAGGAACAACAGAACAGAAGTTTATGGAACACGACAACTTACTTCTCCATGATTACCTATGGCTCGCAAACGCAATTACGACATAGACCCCAAACGCAGAATGAACAGAAAAACCGCACTCACAGTCCAACACCAAAAATCACGCGCGCAAAACAGGCAGAACAAAGGAAAAGCAAGACACTCACACACCAAGCGCGATCGTCCCATCTTCTCGCGTCCTCAGATCAGTCCCCCAATGCTTCCGCCCATACCCGATCTTCCAGCACTCCCCACAGATCCCCCTCTTCGTCTTGAACGCCATGACCCCATCAGCCATAACTTCACACCAACCACACTTCATCATCGACCGATCGTTGGGCAGCGGCCCCCCGCCCCCAAATATCAACCCACTACTCGCACGGCTCGCCCCGCTCGCCCCGCTGACGTCCGACCCACTCTGGCGGTTCAACGGACACCCCTTCCACCCCGCCTTCTCCATCTGATGCGCGACGTGCACCGACATTCGCGGCAGCAGCGACCCCGTGCGCGCGCGGAAGGCCGCGCGGTCGCGCTCCGCCGACGGCGTGCGGCTCACCCGCCGCGCCCGCGCGCGCTCCCGGTCGTCCATCGCCAGTCCTGGCTCGCGCCACGCCAGCTCCCGGTACGCCTGCTCGCCGTGCGTGAGCCAGTCCTCCAGATTCCAGGTGTTGCCTTCGCCCCCGGGGGGGCGGACGTTGCTTTTGGCGAGGAGGTAGCGCTGCTCGTACCAGGGGCGGGTGAGGGGCTTGAGGCGTCGGGTGTGCTCGACCTGGCGGTCTTGTTCCAGGTTGCGGCGGGCGAGCTCCTCGTGGAGCTGCGGGGGGGTCATGCAGATGGTGTCGCGAGAGATCTTGAGGTTTTCTTGGAGCGAGGCGGTCGAGCGGGCGACGCGCGCGATGCCTTGGGAGACTTCGCGGCTGAGGTTGCTGGCTGTCTCGCTAAGGCGGCGGGTGGTGCGGCGTGAGAGCTTCTCGATGTGTTGCATGGTGCTCTCGCGTCGCGGGAGGTTGGGGCGTGCCGTTGTGCGGCGCTGGTGGCCGCGCGGCCTGGTGTCGCGGTGGTGGTGGTCGTGGGGGCGGCGTGACATGCCGTCCTCGTCGTCGTCGTCGTGGCGGCGGTGGCCGTGAGCTCTTGAGTACCGCTCCAGCCACTCCTCCGCCAGGTCGTGAGCGTCCAGAGGGCGCCCGTCAGCGGGCCGCGCAGTAGGCGTGTGCTGCTCGCGCGTGTCTCTATGTCCGCGGATCTTGCGCTCTTCGTGGTGCCTCTCGACACCCGCGCGCGTCTCGTATCCATCAGCCTGGTGCTGCGCCGCGATCCACTCGCGTGAAAAGCGCGGCCGAGGCGTCTCGAAAGACTCTTCACGTGCGTTCGATTCAACGAACCTGCCTTTAGCGTCCCGCAGCACGACGTTGGTCTTGCGGCCGTGTCTGGTCTCGTGATGTTGCTGCTGCTCTGCGCCCGCTCTCGCTTCCGGCTCAGTTCTTGTCCTTTGATGCGCTGACCACGTGCTGTCGAGGAGTGGCGAGTGGTCTGGACGAGGGGGTCGGACGGGCGGGGTGCGCCTCTTGGGCGCGTCGGTGGCGGGAGCTACAGAGGGAGTGGTGGTAGGGGCCTTGCGCTGAGGCACCGGCTTGCGACGCGGCACCGTTGCGGCGGCGGCGGCGGAGATGGCGGCAGAGCCGGTCTGAGCTGGTTTGCGGTGTCCTGTGTTGTGATGCTGCTCGGCGGCCGCACACGTCTGCGTGGGCTGCTGCGGGTGATGGGCGTGACTTGCGGAGCTACAAGTGTTAGCGGGCGCTTTATCTTGGGGGGGCAGGGTGTTGGGAGTGCGTGTTTGAGTGTTCAGCGGTACCGGCCCGTGAACGGCGGGAGTCGCCGGAAAGACGGTGCAGGTGTTGCGTCTCTTGCCGCTGTGCTGTTGTGGACCGCCGGATGCCGAGGAGGCGTGGTGGTGGGAAGATGGACCCATGCGGGTAGGGTAGTGTGAGGTTACAGTGGTGGTGGCGGTGGTGGTGTCTGTGGGAGTAAGTGGTGTTTGGCGTCGGTGTTTGGCTTGCACGGATTTTTCTGGCGTTTTTTGGTCTTGAAAGGCGGTACAAGCCTTTGCACCGGGGATTGTAAGTGCGTGTGTGTGTTGCTCAGTTGTTTCCTGTACGAAAAGCCAGAAGAAAAGACGCAGAATGGTCTAGCTTATATGCAGGACGGGACGATGTTCGACAATGGAAGAATAGGTGAAAGGCAGTAAAGAGAATAAAGCAGAAGACGAGGGCTGAAATGGTCTGCATTGTTCGAGAGAATACGGCAAAGGAAAGAGTGGTATGGCCCCTTGTTAGGTGAAGTACGCCAAGAAGTTGACAAAAGCAGGGAACTTGAAGGACCTGGGGCCTGAATCAGACTGACCGAGCAGTGAAGAGAGGTGAAGAGTGCTGTAGCGTCGACCAGAGAGCCTTTGTAATACCGAGGGGACTCCGAGTCTTTCAATGACAAAGCACCAGTGCGGCCCAATCATCCCGTGTACCTTGATCCATTCATCCCGACAGCTTCGAACCTGCGACGATAAAGAAAATTGACATGCCAAAGTTGCCGCAACGCCAGTATGGCCAGAATTAATACGCGTGCTTGATTGGAGAAGTGGTAAAGGTAAGTCGCAGCGTCTAGTCGAGTAACCATGCGTACACGAATCGACGTTGGCGCCGAGCAACACGCAGATGGAACAGACAGAACAGGCACGTGACATACCATTCCTCCACCCCGTAATGACGTCCTCCCTTTTCCCATCCCCGTCCTCGTAGATCCCTCAAAGCACGAACGCAAGCATAGCAACCAACAAGCCGAAAGCTGCCGACAATGGCCGACCAAGCGAAGCCATCGCCGCACCATCCTGCTGGACGGGGAGATACTCGTCGCCACCGGGCATGCTACCTGTGGGGCTCGCACTGCCAGAGGGCATGGGCATCGGGCACCCGTGGCCGCCGAGGCATTCGCTGCCTGTGGGGTAGGGTGCGGGCGACTCGGGGCGCATGGGACCTCGAGGAGGCATGCCGGCTGGAGGGCAGTTGAGATCGCCAGGGCAGACGTCGCCCGGACCGGGGGTGTCACCGCCCAGGGCGTGAGCACCGCCGTCGGTCGGAGGGCAATTGGGGCTGCTAGGGCAGACATCACCAGGGACGGGGGCATCAGAGCCAGGAGTAGGAGCATCAGGGCCAGGAGCTGGAGAACCGCCATCAGGTGGAAGGCAGTGCTCGCCGCCAGGGCAGACGTCGCCAGGCTTAGGCGCGTCGGGACCAGGAGCGGGAATGTCGTCGGGACGCGAGGGGCTGGAGGGGGGAATAGGCATATCAGGGCCAGGCTGGGGCGCACCACCGCCAGTGGCAGGTGGCGGCTGAGCCTGGGTCTTGTATTCGTTGCACGGCTCCGTGACGGTCATGGGGGGCCGGGTACCGTCAAGTCCTTCAGTGGGGCAGACGATGCAGACCTTGGTGGTGACGGTGAAGCTGTCAGGTACATGGCCGAGGCCGGGCGTGAAAGTGGGCATGGGCTCGGGGCAGCTCTCAGTAATGGTGTAGGTCTTGGTCTGTAGCGGCGTGGCACACACGTCGCACATGGACGGGTACTCGGTCGTGTAAATGGTAGTGTAGCCGGGACGGGGAGCGCTGGTAGGGACCGAACCGTCGCACTCGTCGCAGGGATCGCAGACGTCGTCTTCGTACTCGTCGCAGGTGTCGCCGCATGGCTCGGGGGTCCTTGTGGGGTTGGCGCCGCCGCTGGTCGGGCTTGTGATGCCACCAGTTGGGCTGGTGCCGCCGCTGATCGGGCTGATAATGCCGGGCGGGCACGTCGGACAGGACGTAACGGTGACGCTGTCGGTGACGGTGACAAGAGATGAGGAAGAGGAGGACTCGCACGTGTCGAAGGTCACACTTGTGTACGAGACAGACACTGACCGGGACGTCGCGGGGTTGGTCATCGAGCCTGGCGGGCTGGACACCGATGGAGCCGTCGTTGGAGTTGAGACAGACGTCGGGACTGAAGATATGGAGCTCGACGTGGCCGTTATCGCGATGGGCACAGACGTCTGAGCCGAAGAGCCGAGCCCCGTAGGAGCGTCGACGGGGCTGGAGTATCAGGACCGGTCGCGAGGCCGGTCGGCTGAGAGGAGCCAGAACCGGTCGGCACGCTCGTCGGGCTGGAGAGCTCAGGGCCCGTCGGCAGGTCGGAGGAGGGTAGGACGTCGAACGGCGGCCAAATGGCCTAGGAATACGCCCCCACGGCGGCGACCGCAGCAGCGGCAACGAAGTTGGCCCTCATGGCTGTCGAGTCGTCGACGACGCCTGGAGATTAGCAATTAATAAGTAGGCGGTTGGTAGCAACGACGAAGGAGGGACAAAGGAAAGACGAAAGATGAAAGATCGAAGGGAGCGTCAAGAGGGGAAAAGAGCGTTGATGAAGGGAGAAGCCGAATGAGTGAAGGTTTGCTGCTTGCAGTAATGAGGGGAAATCGGGTGGCCTGTAGACAGGAAAGAATCTTGGAAGCGACAAAATCTTATAAGCCCACCTGCTTGCGTCGAGGTGTTGTTGATGGCTACTGCATTCCTGGCGCGAAAATAGCAGGCAAGGGCTCATGTCCCATTCCGATGCCAGCCTCCATACGAACCGTATGCGGAAAAGGGGAACTGTGGCCGAGATAACGATCGAGAGTGTTCTTGACGGTATTGTGGTCCATGGCTTCGATTGACTGCGTGTTGTATCCCCAGCGGCCTGATGTGGATCTGGGGGTGTTGTGCGGTCAGATTGCTTCAGAGCGTCAACGACGTACTCAAGATTGAGCCGGCTTGGCGGCGACATTCATATTATCTTCTTGATTAGAGCGTCCGATCAATTGCGCAGAAATGTAGCACCATGTGCCGTTGAGACCATCCCATGTGTATGCCCTCGGCCACGTCTCCTGAGCCTACGAGGTGGTGCCGCAATTCATAGGCCTTGATTCTTCCTCCCCTTCGAAATCACGTTGTCAGACTTCCTTTTTCAATCATTGGAAAGCTCTCGGCCTGCATCGAGTTCGCGCCCCTGAAGAGCGTCATGAGAGCAGGTCCCGGGGCCTTCGAGCATCGACGCCTGCGGTCGAGCTGGGCTAGAAGGCGAACGCAACCGGCTGTGTGGGCTCTGCATGCCAGTCGGCCGGCATGTGAAGATGTCGCTTGTACCTCGTGCCTCAGAGCTGAAAGCCGCAGTTGCGAGGTTCGCAGCAGTATGACCAGGCTGTCAAAGCCTGAGGCAGAAAAAGTAGCTACAGTGCATTTCGCGCTGGAATCGAAACCACATGTCTGGTTGCTCAGTGGCTTTACTGGCGTTTTATACGACAGTATATTGCCAGCGTCGAGTACCGAGGTGGAGACGGAAAGATCTCTAGACACGCGGTGTGCGTCTTTGTCTCCAAATACATAATGTATCCTACACTCTCACTATACCAGCCTGCATCTATCAACTCGTAAACCCAACATGTGCGCCGGAACAGAACGCAGCAGGACTAAGCGTTTCGAGTCCCTCGTCCCAAAAACGACACGATCTCGTTGCCCCTGGACTCCTTCCGCGTTCATCAGATGGGCCCGGTATGCACACGCCCGAGAACTCCATAACCAGCAGTTGCTTCCCTGACCGATCATCCAACCCTCCAATGCCCTAAAACATCCCATCACACGTGGCGTCACTGAAACCCCAAAGTTTCCCGCCTCATCGCGCATACCTCGCACTCAACCCCGCAAAAGCATCCGGGCTCTGCCTACCCAAGTTCTGAAAGTCGACGCTCTCGTGACTCGTGTGGCCGTGCTCTTGCGGCCCTCGCGGCCCTTGAGCACCAGCCTGAACCATACCCGGCTGCGATTGAGCAGTCCCGAAGGGGTTCATACTGCCCGTCTGCCGCGGCTGTTGTTGCTGGGCTGGCAGGGGCATGGTGGCGCTTCGCTGCTGCTGCTGCTGCGCTTGTGGTTGTTGCTGGGAAGGCACGCCCTGCTGCTGCAAGGAGGGGTCTTCGTGGAGGGTTTGTAGGAGGCGCTGCGGGGCGAGCTGGGGCTGGGAGTAGAGGGAGAGAATGGAAGATTTGTCGTTGCGGGGCTGCTGGGAGGGTTGTTGCTGCGGTTGCTGGGGTCGGAAAGGCTGCTGCGGCTGGAGGGGTTGTTGGTGTGAGGGTGCGCCGGTCAGCTGGGGGCTGAGTTGTTGTTGCGGCTGGGGTTGCCGGGGTTGCTGCTGCTGCTGCCAGGGGTTTTGGCCGGTCGCAAAGGGTTGCTGAGGCTGCGGAACTTGCTGCTGTTGCTGCGCTCCCTGTTGCTGTTGCGGCTGCATCTGCGAAAAGTATTCCTGCTGCCCCGGCATTTGCGCAGGCGAAGTCATTTGAGGCTGTTGCGGGAAGAGGTTCTGCTGCCAGGGGTTGGACCCGCTCGCCCCTCCGCTAAAAGAGTTGCTCGCGGGACGCCCCTGTGGAGCCAAAAGTTGCGCCTGAGGCTGAGGTGCGCCCCATGGATTCGGTTGCTGCTGCTGTGTAGGAAGAGGTGGAGGGGGAGACTGGGTTTGAGGTGCCCACGGATTACTCGACGTAAAGGTCTGCGATCTTGAAGTCCGTAAAAAGGGGTTACCCGAGTGCTCAAGTTGCGGTGGTGCGGACGGGGGCTGCTGCAACGGCGTTTGATTCATCGTTACGCTGGTATCGAACAGAGGTTGCTGAGGCTGCATTTGTGCTTGCCACGGGTTTGCGGCAGGCGCAGATTGCTGTTGCAGTTGCGCCTGCCAAGGGTTGGAACTCGTCTGCGTCGGCTGTTGTTGCGGCTGGAAGGGGTTGTTCTGATATTGATGGCCCTGCATGAATTGCTGCTGAGGCTGAGTTGGCTGCGAAACTTGCATATGATGAAAGCTGTCCGTCAGATTCGGTGGAGCCTGACTCTGCTGTGTTGGCGTGAAGAAAGGATTCCAGTTACTCGAAGGTGGCACCGCACTTTGCGAGCGTGGTGGCAGAGATGTAGATGGAACCGGCTGCGTGGCTGCGCGCTGAGGGGGCTCCGCCTTGACCTCCCATGGATCATTGTCTTTCGCGTCTCGTTGCCTAGTCTTCTCGATCGAAATGCCATTTACGTTGGTGCCATTCATCGAGGCTGGCGTTGGGTTCCTCGAGGACGACCCCCCAGCAGGCTCTGCAAGATTGTTGCTGTCCCCCATGGTCATCAACGCATCGATCGTCCGGTCTATGTTGCCATTCATGCGCTTTAAAACGTCTTTGTTGCGCGCACTGTCGTCGAATCCCATGTCCCGCAAAGTTTTCATTTCCAATCCAAATTCGTTGTTGTGGCTGCTCGTGATTTTCATGCCAAACACCTGGCTCGGCTTGCTCGACTTGTGTGGACTCGGCGGGTCCATCTGCGATCGGTTACTGCCCGTATAGGTCGGCGACAGTGGGGGCGTAAAGCGATCCTGTTTCTGCCGCTGCAAACCCGAACTCGCGCTCCTCAAGCTGAAGCCAAACTTCTTGCTTGGCTTGGGCGGGAGTGCAGGCATATCGTCGTAACTCCCGGTCCCTGTGCTGCCAGTGTTCTGCCTCGTCGCTGGCTGAGAGCCGCCCGAAGACAGCGCGCGTTGTTCGTACTTTTGCCGAATGAACTTCTCCAGAGCGGCCTCGACCTCATCTGCGTCTATGGGCGTGTCTGCCTTCGAACCTCGCGGGTTCAACCGCGCGTTACTCATCGTGTTGCCCATGCTCTTCATGACGTCCACCTGCTCGGTCGTCCAGCTGTCCATGCTCAGGCTCTTGACTTTGCTGACGTGCGTGCCGAGTTTACGGTGCAACGCTGCGCAGCGCATGCACAGGAAGATGCCGAAGCTCCATGATGCCCAGCCCGGGTTTTTTGCGTTGCAGTCGGCGCAACGGTCGTTGCCCGGGACGCTGCGGATGAGATCTTGTAGTTGGCGCTCGTTGCGCGCCTGCTGGCGTTTGGAGATCGCGGAAGCCATGTTTGTCGCTGATCGTTGCTGGTGTTCGTGTTGCGTGCCGCACGTTTTCGAGTGAGGGAAAACAGAGAAGGCCTAGCACCCGGTGGTGGGATTCCACGCGTTGCCTCTCCTCGCGGACCCGACGTAAGCAGCGCTGTGCGTGGTGTTAAGAATGCTGAACCATGAGTGCTGCTCAAATAAGCTGCTCAACAACCAGAGCCAGAATTCTCGCTCGTCGCGGTCCAAAGCACGCTTCACCAACTGCCCAGCAGGAGCGATCACAAGCAAAAGAAGAACGAGGAGGGTTAGGTCTCGCAGAGCGGACTCGAGACACAGGAATTACAAGTGTAGCGCGAGCACTCAGGAGGGTCCGCGGGGCGCCGGCAGGGGTCGTTGCAACCAGTCGCCAGTTGCCAGGAGGCGAAGCCACGCGAAACTCGTTGGATTTCCAGACGCGCCAAGAGCCGGGCTTCGTTGCCCAACAACCTTTCAACGTTTCCGTAGAACTCTGATTGTATACAGTCGTCGGGATACGACAGTTCGGGCTCTGACCGCGTCTGTCCATGCCCACGAATGCTCGCTTGCGAACCTCATCATCTCTCTGGATTGATACGTCGAAGAGGACGAACACCAGCAAATTTCGATTCGCATGAGGTCTTAATCCTTTGATTTTTCATCGCAGGAATTTCGAGTTTCAAACAACATATCTACCAGTCTTGAGGAGTATCACGTGCGCCGATTGCAACCATTAGCATGCAAACTTCGCAAAGGGGTACCATTAAGCCGCCCCTATCACCATCATAACCTTCACCACCACCCGACTTCCCCTCCCTTTGCTACACCTCCTCGCTTCTTCACTTTCACTCTCAACTTCACTCTTCAGTCCCCTGCGACGCAAAAGGCTACTGACCCGTGCCTCCGTTCGGCGTTCTTACTTCTAGGATCCCTTTAAAGGCGACCCATATTTATGAAGCAGAAGAAATGCGAAATTCTGATCAGGGAAAGATAGTCGTAGGTGTAAATACATCATATTTGTTCACTCTGATACCTTTTTCCAGCCAGCTGTACATCGCTCAGAACGCCATCCACGCTATACCAAAGACACCCAAAAAATACACAAAAACCTCGTCTAAATCGTCAGAGCATCACTGGCGCTCCTAAGCCGGCCCAACCTGGCTCTTCGTCCTCTCCAGCACCGGGCTCTCTGTATCGAAATTTGCCTCGGCACTATTGAAGAAATCCTCCCTTCTAATCCCACTCCTCTCACACATACTCCTGAAAATCCCACCCTGGTCGAAGAGGTTGACCGGCGAATCGAACTCGGCCACCGAGCCGGCATCCATGACCAAAATACGGTCGTAGCCGATAATCGTTTTGAGCCGGTGCGCAATACACAGCAGCGTTTTCCCCTTGAACCCACGCACTATAGTCCGCTGGATCTTCTGATCCGTCTCAAAGTCAACCGACGACGTCGCCTCGTCGCAGACGATGATCTGCGAGTTGCGCACCAACGCCCGGGCGAGCGCCAGCAGCTGCCGCTGCCCAAGGGAGAAGTTGAGCCCTTCGTCCTCGACGGGCGTCTCGAGGTGGATGCGGCTCTGCCCCTGCCCTTGCGCCGCGGACTCGAGCGTCTGGTCGACGCCCACGAGGTCGGCCTGGCGAAGTGCGTTCCAGAGCTCAAGATCGCCGTGCTCGCCGAAGGGGTCGAGATTGCTGCGGATGGTGCCCCGGAAGAGCGTTGGGTCCTGCGGGATAATGGCCAGGCGCGAGCGCAGGTCGTGCAGGCCCAGCTGCGAGATGTCAAGGTCGTCGATGCTTATGCGGCCCGATGCGAGCTCGGTCAAGCGGAAGAGGGTGCTCATGATGGTGGACTTGCCAGCGCCCGTGCGGCCGACAATGCCGATGCGCTCGCCCGGGGCGATCTTCATAGAGAGGTCTTCGAGGACGAGGGGGAGGCCTGGGCGGTAGCGCATGCAGACTTGGTCGAAGTCGATCCCGCCTTTCTCGGGCCAGGTGGTGCGGTTGTTCTCGGGGATGTGGAGGGCGGCCTCCTGCTCCAGGTGCGTGCCATAGTAGTGGACGCGCTCGGTGGAGTTCATATTGTTCTCGACTTCTGCGAGCTGACGGACCGTGAATTGAATCATTTGTACAATTGTCAGAATGTAGGAAAGCACGAGCCCGGCAATAGACGGGTCGATCTGGAAGCGTGACGTGACAACCAGGATGCCGACGGTGAAGACGAGCAAAGTGCCCACGGCATCGAGTCGGACTGACAGCCAGCGCTGGTTTGCGTATGTTAGGAAATAGGCGCCGTCCATGGAATCGATCGAATTGTTCACAGAGCGCGCGAACTGCTTTTGCAGGCCGTAGGCTCGGATTGTCGAAAGACCAGTGACCGCCTCGCCGAAGCGAGAGAAAACGACACTTCGCAGCACCGCTTCATGACGCTTCATCTCGCGAGCTGATGCGCGGTAGTAGCCTGCAGAGAACAGGAAGATGATTGTCAGCGGCACCAAGGCGATGGCGAAATAGTAGTAGTAAGCAATGATTAGCACGAAGACGGAAATGATCATTGCCATCGTCATGCTGAACATGCGGATCGCGTCAGTCAGCTGATTGTCCATAGTATCAACGTCCTTCGCAAAGCGATTCGTAATGCGACCCATCGGAGTAGTGTCAAAGAAGGACATCGGAGATCTCAGCACGCGAGTGATAGCGCGCTGGAGCAAAACCTTGCTGGACTTCGTGCCAAGGACAGTGAGAGCGACGGAGTAGGTAAAAAGCAAAACGGCCTGAACGACACCAAGCCCAGCGTAGCCGCCGATGTAAGCTCCCGTAGTGTAGCCAAACTTATTGCTCGTCCAGTATGAAAGCCAGAGACTCGTGACGATGTTGGCTCCCTGCGAGATGATAAGGAGGAAGACAATGAAGGGGAAAGCCCACATCGAACCAGAAGCGCGAATGTATGCTTTATACACATCCCAGCCGACGTTGCTGACGGCTTTTTCCTCCTGCTGCATTAGCGCACCCGCAGGCTTCTTGCCCTTCTTCTTCTTCGCCTTTTTCTCGTCGTCCTCGCGTGGCTCCGCAACCGCTTCATCCTCCTTCTCGTGCTCGTGCTTTTCCTCGACGGATGTGGTGGCCATCATCTTTTGGAACTCTGGGTCGTTGTTCATCAACGCCGGGAAGGTGTCAATCTTGTTGATCTCGCCGTCCTCCATCCAGATGATGCGGTTAGCACGGTGAAGTACGTGAAGTTGATGCGTGGCGAGCACTCGACACTCGTCTTTGAGGAGGCCGCAAATGGCGTTGTCCATGATGTGACGTCCCACGTGAGCATCTACTGCGGAGAGCGGGTCATCCATCAAGATGATATCAGAATTGAAGTATATGGCTCTCGCAATGTTCAAGCGTTGTTTCTGACCGCCAGAGACTGTGATGCCCCGCTCGCCAATCTCGGTTAGATCACCACTTGGTAGCATATCCAAGTCGGGCCGTAGAGCGCAAGCATCGATGACCTGATCGTACCACTTCTGATCAAAAGGCTTTCCGAAAATGATGTTCTGCTTAACAGTCGCATTTTGGATCCAGGCGTATTGCGGGCAGAACGCGCGAGAGGCACCGAATGTTACCTCGCCGGTGGTCCGCCGCATGTCTCCAGCAAGAGCACCGAGGAGTGAACTTTTGCCGGTCCCAACAGAGCCAATGACCGCAACCAGCTCGTTCCGGCCGACTTCGAGATTGACGTTTTTGATCTTGAAAGGCTGCTCCTGCTCCTCGTTGCCCGTGCTTGGCATACTGCTCGAGCTGGGCGGGCCGCTTTCCAGTTTCTCTTTCTCCAGCTGCTTCTCCCGTTTCTTGTTGTCTTTGGCTTTATTCTTTGCAGCCTTCTCGTCGGCCTTGATCTCCTTCGTGCTCTTGAGGGCTTGGCTGTCACCATCGTTCTTGCCAGAGCCCGGAGATCGCTCCCACGTGAACTCCGCGTCCTTGATGACAATTGCGTCGTTGGATGTATAGTCCCACTTCGCCTCGTCTTGAACTTCCTCTTCATTGAGAAATTGTTGAATCCTGCCGACAGAAGCCAGGCCGTCAATCACCTGGCCAATCACCATGGGAAGTAAATTGAGGGGAATGCGGAGCGAATTGAAAAGCGCCAGAGAAGAGAAGACAGGCGCGGGATCGAGCACATCCTCGTGAAGCCGGTAAGTAATAAAAGCAAGCATGGAGGCGAAAATGGGCATTGTCATCGAGACAGCGAGGATGCCATTTCTGATAGAGAGCAAGAAGGAGATCTTGGAAATCTCACTGTTCCGAATGTTGGCCAAGCGATCAAGGAATGGAATTTCCCATCCGAATAGCTTCACGAAGCGAACGCTTGAAATAATCTCTTGCGTTAAGCTCACTCTTTGGTCCGTGATCTTGTTGATGACTTTTCGGCGACCCATGAGGCTCCTAATTGAACGGGCAAGGAGTGGCATCATGACGCAAATGAAGGCGAAACCGGCAAGAGCGCTTTCTTGAAGGTTGATCAAGAGAAGAGCAAGGCAAAGCACGACCTGAACTGGTGATGTCCAACAGATATGAAACATTCCTGACGCTTGATCGATCCTAGCGGTGTCCGTGGACATCTGCAGGTGCTGTCAGTACACTTTGCTTGATCGTCAGATCTCTGAAGCGCCTGATAGAACTTACCAAGTTCACGATCCGGCCATTTGACCACCCCTCGCCGTCCCCAACCAGATCCTTCTCTTTGGATTTCTTTTTGTCTTTGCCGAGCTGTTTCTTGAACCACGCTTTCTCCTCTTTGCTCCCTGGCTTCAGATCAGGCTTGGCCTCTTTTGCTTCTTTTACACCTTTTGCTTTGCCACCCGCCTTAGCCCTACCACTCAGCTTGACCGCCTTCTCAAAGATCACGGCAATCAAGACACTCCTGGCCTGGCCTCCTACCATCATCCCGCGGTAGATGAAATGGTTCGTGCACATGCTCTGGACGACCTGCATCGCCGTGATGCCAATGACGAGCCCGACACCACGCCCAATATCTGGGGCCGGCCCTCCACCCGCGCTCGCCGCATACGCCTCCCCAGCAAACGCAATCAGATACTTGAGCACGAACGGGCTCAGCACTTGCAGACAAGCAGAGGTCAACTGGCACCCACCACCGATTAAGAACTCCTTCTTGAAAGTGTCATACAACGCCATCGCGAGCGGCCTGTTCGAACCCGCCTCCCTGCGCATCGAGAACGCGTTCAGCAACCTCTCCGACAGCACGTCGACTTCGCGATCCGGGTTCACAGCCCAGACGTCCGTCAGCTCGAGCGGGCGCTGGTAGCCCACATGCATGAGTGGCGATATCCATTGGAACGTCAGCTTCGACAGGAAGCCAGCATTATGTTCGCGTGAAGGGATCCGTTCGTCGGGGACGGCGGGCGGTGTTTTTGACTTGAAAGGATTGAGCCTTTTGCCCCACGTGCGCTTGCGTGGTGATTCGGGGTCTGCAGGTGTGGTAGAGGCCACGCTGGTGGCGGTGTGTTGGGTCCAGCTGCTCTCGGTACGGTGGAGCTGTGCTGGCTTCTGTTTCCCATTCTGTTGGCTGTCCTGTGACTCTGACTCTACCTGTGCTTCGAGATCCACGATCTTGCCAGGGGCCAGCT
The DNA here is from genome assembly GCA_034509035.1 of Saxispiralis lemnorum. Classification (NCBI taxonomy): domain Eukaryota; kingdom Fungi; phylum Ascomycota; class Dothideomycetes; order Mycosphaerellales; family Aeminiaceae; genus Saxispiralis; species Saxispiralis lemnorum. The sequence continues at coordinate 39,598 of JAWXCT010000107.1, forward strand.
GTCTTTCTGACCTCACGCGCTCCAGTGGTTCGTCCGCGACTGGCGCGGAGTGGGTGGGGTCGCCAGGAGGATTCGAGTCCGAGTTGGCGGCCCATTTGCTCTCAGGGTCGGGCGCTGACATGATGGAAAAGTGCTGTCAGCGCGATCGTCCGGGTGATAACAGGAGAGGGAGAAGTAGCCCGCTGTCGCCTCCATGTTGTTGAACGATGGGTTCCTCAGAACGGCCGCGGCAGAACGATGATGCATCGAATGCGGGCGGCGAACCAGACTCCGACCTCCGATCCCTCGGGTTGGCCGTGGCGCCGGCGCACAGGCGGAATGATTGTTAAGCGTCCCACGTGATTGGTAGATCTTGGTCAAGACCAAAGCTTGTCTGAAGTCCTTGGAGGGAACACCGGCCGCAGATTTCACCACGTTGACAGCACCATGGCACGAGAGTCCCATATTTCGTGATCTGAACAATGAATGGATCTACCAAGGGGAACACATCCCATCACAGTAGGACGACCGATCTACCGAAAGTGCGTGTAGTTGTCTCAAGTCGAAAGCTCAGCAGTACAAAAAATGATGCTGAGCTTTCCCGTCATCCCTGCAATCGTAGATCGATCTGTGGGTTTGCTACGTGTGGTCTGTCGGCCTACAAAAGCCAAAACAAACTCACCAACTCTGGTGACTTGCAAGAGAAGCCTAGGTCCGTGAACGATATAAGCCTCTGTCAGACTACTAGTACTGTTGCAGCGAGCTACAAGAGGAATCGATTGGTTTAATTTGACCATTGGACGCGAAGGTATGAACAGCCGCCCAAGAACGCCGCCTCCGTCCTACTCCGCCAAGGTCTCTACCACCTACTTCCCTTCGCCTCGCTTGATGAGCGTCGAAAACGATTATTCAGAGGTGTATTCGAGGTGGCGACATGAAGACCTCGTAGAGAGCTGGTGATGAACGAGCGAAGAGACAGAAAAGGCTCGAGCGAAGAAGCTCTTGCTTGAACTAGATGCGAGATGGTATATTCAGAGCGGTCCAGCACCCTTGATTATCACTACCTACAATATTGTACCGAGTGTATACACACCGCCCAGACCGAAGTCTCTTATCCCCCTTATACTACCCCATCAAGTCCCTCCGACTCCCCTCAGGAACCTCCCCTCTCCGAACCAACCCCCCCAGCCGTCTCATGCATGACC